>JAXCGZ010013484.1:10000-87500 GCA_037179515.1 Halocaridina rubra | reverse complement strand
TATATATATATATATATATATATATATATATATATATATATATATATATATATATATATATATATATATATAATATATATATATATATATATATATATATATATATATATATATATATATATATATATATATATATATATATATATATATATATATATATATATATATATATATATATATATATATATATATATATATATATATATATATATATATATATATATATATATATATATATATATATATATATATATATATATATATATATATATATATATATATATATATATATATATATATATATATATATATATATATATATATATATATATATATATATATATATATATATATATATATATATATATATATATATATATATATATATATATATATATATATATATATATATATATATATATATATATATATATATATATATATATATATATATATATATATATATATATATATATATATATATATATATATATATATATATATATATATATATATATATATATATATATATATATATATATATATATATATATATATATATATATATATATATCACAGGGTGTATGTTATTATAATTATAATTCTTACTATTATAACTCCTTACTATATTTATTAGTAATATACATATTAGGTAATGATACACAAAAGGAAAAGGTCAGGCTGAATGAAGGACCTAGAGATATGGCATTCACGAGGTCGAAAGATCGGTTCCCGTCCAAGACCGAGAGTTTAAGCTGTTTACTGGCAGGAACTGCTGTGGTTGGACACCACAGTGGGGGGTTGGGGCTTGCCCTGGCTGACGAATACCCATTGTATTGAAATGGAAATAAAGTTTGTTTGTTTTTTGAAGGAAGGTAAGTTATAAGAATTAGGAAATACAGAAGAGAGAAGAGAATATCAGAGTCTGGAGGTACAAGGGAAGCAGCAGTCGCTGCACGAGCTAAAAATTTCCTCATCTGTCTCAATAATACTACCATCTGCCATTTTTCACTATATAGCTTGTTCTGTGACCTTCGGTTCCCTCTGATAAAGCTGCGGAATAGTTAAATTTTCTTTGGCTCTCTTAAAAACATTTCTAATATGCCTTCTCTGTATCACTCCTTTTAATTAAGTACTCATTTACAATTGTTTCTTTTCCGCTTTACCCTCTTATATTTGTTACTGAACCACTTTTCTCTGGCAATAATAGTTCCTATTCAGGTAGATCGTACGCAACAGCTTTTTTCTCAAATTCCTCACAAAAGATTCCATACATATGAATATAATTGTTAAAATTGGTCCATCAGTCAAAAGCTACAAAAGAGTCAATTCTCTTGTAATCTCGTTTTGGATAGTTCTTCCTCTTTTTCTTCTTGGTGCCCCAACTCTCAGGCAGAATATTCTTGATGATATAGTCTGTCAAGAACAAACAGTTAAAACTTTTTCCAAATAGTGACTCATACTCAAGTTTATCAATATCCAAAATGTCACCTGCAAACTCTTGATTGAACAGTGATGGTTCATCTCTTCCCTGGCCCTTGTTGGTTCAAGTACATGTTAGAGCAAAATACGCCCTTACGCACACACAAAACAATTTTTTTCCTTTTTGCTTGTATCCATGCATCTCACCATGAATTGGCCTTACCAATCCGGAATCAATTTGTTCTCAAAAGAAATATAACAACAGTTCCAGGCCCATACTCAATTGGTGATACATTTTACATATTCTATAGGTGATGGAGGTGTAGGCCTCAGCTCATGGAAAATAACTTTCCACTGTTACATTTGCCAAGAGAACAAACATCTTATCTCTTCTTACTGTGAAGAAAAGAAACAAGGCTTATGCTTCCTAATATAAGGTTAGATATTTCTGCTCTACCATGTAATGCTGTAACCATAATTTACTTTCATGGAAGGCAAGAATTTATCTTATTTACACAAAATAAATTTAATTCAAGAAATATTCCATTACGGTGATTATTTACGTGATAAATAGTATTGACTTCTCTTCACATCAAGGTGGGTGAGCTTGCTTACGAGTTGAAGTCTTGTTTCAACTTTTTCAAGACATATTATATACAAGTTTCTGTATTATATTACTTTTTACTAAACTAATATATCTAATTAGAATTTAGTGTTTATTTCCTATAAATACAACTGTGTAAAGAAAGACATATACAAGACTGAAAGAAATTACAAATGATAAGTAATATTAACATTACTGGAAAATATGTTAAGAGATAATACTACCTGCAGGGCCCTCATCCCATCTTACACTAATCTCACCTACAGCTGTTGGCCTTCAAATGTACGTGCCCTATAGGATAAAAGATTCAATAAATTTGATATTTAGATTTACCCTCTAGTGGGGCCACATCCCTCAGTTCCAATCTTGTTGGATTAACCTGTCCAAAAGGGAATTTGGATGTAATATGTTTACTGCATTAAGTACCTTATAAAATAGTAAAGTAAAGCTAGATAACCTGGCTGTAGAGAATGCTTTGGACTTCATATATCTAGATGCACTTGTGTCTTTTTCTTTTAAAATACATTTCCTTTTAGACATAGCCATCTTCCAAAATACATTTAAACTTATTTCAGTATGACACCAAATCTCATTGCAAGTAGAAGGGTGGCCAAAACAGAACTTAAAAGGGGAGGAAAGAGATCTTCATCATACCCTGATCATTCTCATTCCTTCTATCTGCTATTTTATCAAAAGAAAAAGAAATCTGGGAGAAAGAGGTTATAATCACTTAGCACCCACATCCTATTTAGTTAGTTCTTACAACATTACATTCATGAAGTACAAGAGCAATAATCTTTCTCCTTCACCATTAAGGATATCCTTTCTTACTAGATTCACACAACACGTCAGTAACAAGTGGTTTTACTTCTTTTTTAACCAAGGCAAGGGATATGGTTGTTATTTGGTAATGTATATAATTATCTGTTGCTTACAACATACAGGAATACGAAAATGGAATTTTTTCTTTCAAACATCTGGGAATATTTATTAATAACTGTCTAACATATTACAAAGGTTAGTTGTAAAAACATAAAAAAAACTACTAGTTTTATTACAAAATGGTAAAATTAAGAAAATAAATATTTATCCGCTTACATTTCATAAATCTACGATTACTTCTATGCTTTTAATCATAAACTCCCCCAAAAAAACCTCAGCAAATGCATCAGAACAAAACATTATTTCAAAGCAAATAAATACAACCCACTAAAAGATTTTGCAAATCTTTTTATAAATGCTGGATGCAAAACCAATTCCTTTGGTACAGTTCAAACCCAAAATATAGTGATACAGAACTGAAAGCCTCTGTTGTTCAACAGCAAGATTTCCGTACCTTTTCATATTGAAATATTCTGCTGTAACACTTGATTTTTTTAGTATCGTGCTATTGCATCCTCCTTATTACCTGTGTATAAGAAGAGCATAATGCACTGAATATGATTATCTCCTTGAAAAATTAAGATTAACATAGTTTCAAAAATACCCTCATCTGTGAAGATTTTTGCTGTGTATGTGTTTTCTATGATAAAGAATTTAACATATTTAACTTATGGTTTGTCATGCCATTCCTAGATTTCAAAAAATCATCTTTTTTTTTTTTACGTTTTCTGTTTTACATATACAGTATATTTAATTAATGTCTTATGCCTTACATATAATATACAATAGTTAGTCAATGTCTTATACAATACATACATGTTTTTGAGAAAAAAAAAAGTGGCCTTGACTCAAATAATATCAGCAGTATAATGAATAAATTAATTGTTGTCTATTGTTTGTCTTTACACAAGTGTATCCTCTTTGTCCTTGTCATTTGTTTCCTCATAATCAAGTTTTCTCATTTTTATTTTTAAATATTGCTTTATTCTTGTGAGTAAACTTTAATTTTTTCCTTGTTTGGTGGTAATTATACGTTATGATAGAAAGATAGATTACTGTCATCAAAGTCACTGTTTATTATAGGAAGAAACAAGGAAGCAGCCATCTGGCTAACACCATCTCTTCAAATTTACGATAAACATGAATGCAATTTTTCCCTTTCCTTTACTATTTGCAACAGCTTTATCAAGGTAGATGACTATCTTCCCCATATAAATGAATTATTAATTTAGCACATGCTTCAGTAATATCACAGAGTATAACATTATCACAGGCGAATTTTATACTACTTTTAATTAAAACTGCAGTTCACAGAATTGTAACATAAGTTTATAATTGCCATCAATTTTTCACACGCTGACGTATCCAGAATTTACCTACAGTGGCTACATCATAGCTAATATACCAGGAAAATACGACACTTTGGATAATATAATAGAGCAAATCTATAATAAACAATTTATACATTATTTAACTAGTTGAAACATGAATAAAAAAAAAAATTGTCTTTAGTATCAATGTTGATGAATATAGGATACTGCTCTTAAAATAATTCGAATTTGCAACCATACATATGGTAGCAACACAAAGTGACTGAAACAAATACCAAAGATTTGTCCCAAGCAAGAATTTAAAGATACTCACATAAAATTATTAATCATCAAAAGTATTTTGGAAGAAGTCCCTCAACGTAGTTTTTTGGACCTTGCCGCCAGAATTAGAGACTATTTTCAATGTAGTTTGAGATGATTTTTTGCAGGATGCTTTCTTTGGCACAAAAACAGCAGGTTTGGGAATAGGAAATTCACAGACCTTGTGATGTCCGCCTAGACCATCGTAGCCAATGTCATCATGAAGGACAGCTTCAGTGGTGGACTGACTTTTACCTTAAACAAAATACAAATATCCATTAATATGGGTAATATTTAACTCCACACCTGGTCAAGTTCATCACAAACATTAGAACAGCGAATTCAGTAACGCACCAACTTAGCACTTCTTGATTTTATGGCCTTAAAAATATAAAATTATATTAAATAATAAAGCGATTACCCTGGTTTAATTTTAAACCAAAATGTGAAATATAAATACAGGTAAAGTATAAAACCCGTAATTAAGACAATAAGGATTTAAAAAGCACAAAATGTAAAAACTAGATGCAATAAAGTTTAAAGTTTATCAAAGCATAATCACCATAATCTGAATTCAACTGAACATAGACACAATGAATAGGATGAAAACTGTATTAGAACAGGGAAAAAAATTTGCCCGCTTTTAAAATGAAACTGTACTAGCCTGCTGGCTAGTACAGTGGTAACGCGCTGGCTTCGCATTCATGAGGTCGAAAGATCGGTTCCCGTCCAAGACCGAGAGTTTAAGCTGTTTACTGGCAGGAACTGCTGTGGGTGGACACCACAGTGGGGGGTTGGGGCTTACCCTGGCTGACGAATACCCATTGTATTGAAATGGAAATAAAGTAAAGTATTATTGAAGTTCCCCTAAAATTATGCTTAAATAACACAAAACGTTACCTGGCTTTCTGCTAGTCTGTATGGAAGACTATATGACATTAGCAGCTTTCTTGATGAGGTCTTGGCTAATGGTATTGCATAAATAAATAAATACCAAAAATAAATAAAACTAAGAAGAAAAATACAAAATGGGAAGAAGATTAATGAGTTGCAGTTTCCAAGATTAACTGACATGAATAATAATGACATACTACTACTACTACTACTACTACCGCTACTACTACTACTAATAATAATACAGTTGTCCGTCAACTTATGCTATTAACTGATTCCACCACTTACTGTATTATTTAAAAACACCTAAAGTCAAAATCCTTATATAAATGAGTCTAAATTTAGCATATCCATTTCCATCCTCCTGTATACTTTGAATACACTTATACTACTGCACTGTACTTATGCCTTGCCATATACAGTTATAATTTATGTAAAAACAGTACTGTAGTTGTTATAATGTAGTTTTTGGAGAGTGAAATTTCATATTTTATTCTTTTAATATTTCCAACACTGGATAGTTAAAACCACACTATTTTAAACTGTGTAAGATGAGGGACGATTATAATGATAATAATCTATGTAGCCATGCACATGGCCCCATTCCCCATTGTAGAGGGGGTGGCCGAGCAAAGAAAAACACATTCATCATGATCCACACATACCTCCACTACTCAACTAAGCTGCTAGAGGATTGAGGGATGTCACATTTCCCCCCTTACCACCCTGCTTGGATCACCCACAAGGTAGGTGGGCAATGATATTCTACAGTGAGGACTGACAGCTGCAGCTGGTTTACCCCCACTGTTTCATCACAAGGCAACTCTCCTCACACCCGTCCATTACAGTTTACTGAGATAGCAGGTGCAAGAAATCCCTTTGGCCAGCGTCACCTATACACAATCTTCCTCCGCTCATTCCTATCTTTTGCATGCTCTCTTCCCTACTCCACTGATATTCCACATTCAATCAATTCCCTTTTCATGCCATCCATCCATCTCAGCCTAACTCCAGTCACTTCTGCACTCCACACTTTCACCATTATTCGTTCATCACTCACCCTTTCTATATGTCCAAACAAATAAATACTCTCTGATCTAACCTATCTGGCAGCTTTCTTTCAACGTCTGTTCTTTGCCTGACCTACTCATTTCTTACTCAAGCTATTCTTGACATACCAATCATACTTCTCAAATACAACATTTCTATAACCTTCACCTTCTTCTCATCCTCTCATGCATTCCAATTCTTTGCTCCATTCAATTTTGTTGGCACAATCAAACCTTCATATATCCTTCTCTTTGCATTTTTTTCCTAAATAACTACCTCTCATCACACTTTTCAACACACCTAGACATTTACTTGTTTCCTTCACTTTAAGACTTACCTCCGCATCCACTCATCTATTCCTTGCTACATACGACCCCGGATACCTAAAACTCAACTTCTTCAACCAACTCCCCATTCACTCCTACATTCAATCTGCTAACATTAACACTCCTTGTGCCTTTCATGATTATACTTTTACAGATATTCATGAGCAAATTCTTTCTTTCACACACCCTAACATACTTGGTCACCAATGATTCAGTTCATTCTCAGAATCAGCCAACAAAGCTGTGATATCCGTGAACAGCAAATGATTCAATATCCACAACCTTCCATACTCACCCATTAATTCCAGCCTCAGTCTAATATTCTTTCATTACTTCCCTTACCATTCCATCTAAACATACATTACACAACCATAGCAACATTACACAACCTTGATGTAGCACTATATTCATCTCAAACCAATCACTCATACACATGCTCTATTAATCATGTACAAACTCTTGACCGCATTCAACAAACTTCCACTTATTCCATACAGCCGCAACATACTCCACAATGCAATGTCAAGACCATAAAAGCCCAAAAAGTGTCCCTTCCTTTCTCTAAGAACTTCTCACATGCCTGTCTTACTAAAAACACCTGATCCACACATTCTCTTCCTCTCCTGAACCCAAACAGCTCTTCCCAAATCAATCGATCAGAACCTTTTCTAATTCTCTCACTTAACACTCTTCCTTATACCTTACCACTATACTCAACAAGCTAATTCCTCTAATACTACTACACTCATACTTTATCTCCTTTCCCTTTATAAAGTAGAACTACACATGAACTCTTCCAATCAATTGAAACCCTCCCTCTCCTGAATCATACATTAAGCAACCTAATCATCTATTCTACTAATGCTTCCCCACCTTCTGACAAGCATTCTACATGACACCCATCTATCCCTGGTGCTTATCCTGCTTTCATTGCTCTCAATGCCAAATGTACCTCCTCTTTTGTTATTCCTCTATCGATCTCATCACCTAACAGTGGTGTACTCCATTCATTTTCCACAGCCACAATCTCTCCCTCTCTATGATCTTTATCATTTAGCAGGACCTTGAAATACTCAGCCCATCATTCTCTCACCTTTATATTATCTACTAGCAATTTTCCATCTGCTCTTTTCACTCTCTCCTCCCTACCAGACTCACATGTCAACACTTTTCATATCCTTCCAAAACACCATTTTATTCTAAAATATTTTTCTATTCCTTTTTATTCTTTCCAAAATAGTATATATCCCACCTCAAATCCGCTTCCCTCTTTGCCTCCCTCTCCACGTGCTTTGCTTACCTTCTCTTTGGACTATACCTTCCATATGTCACTACATTACCTATCTGCAACCATACCTCAATTGCCTGCTTCTTTTCAGCCAGTTGCACTCAGGTACTCATTCCACCATTCACTACCCTTCCTTTTACTTCCACCTGTTAGTCTCCTTTTCCGCACTTATTATTATTTTAATAATAATAATAATACTTATTATTATTACAGTACAGTATTATTATTACTTCATTAAAATTAAAGGTGCTTTTGCATATTGTGCTCCCATCTACTTGGTGGAGAAAGTTACACTATACCACTTGATTACAGCTTAGAATTTTTCTAAGTCTTCATTAACATGACTATATTTCATCTTTGAACTTCATAGGCATCTTGGAGAGCTTGTAGCTGTTAATCTATATCATGACTAAGGGATCACAGCAATTACTAGGAAAAATATATACCTGTATGTGCTTGAAAAAATTACTGCATAAAAACTTTAAATACAAAATGAATACTCTAGTTCAACTACTGTATCTTTATTCTTGCTTAACTCACAATGGGAGACAAATCAATATTAGCTATTTTTCTGATAAGGTCTTGTATATGCAAGTTAATATAATAATGACAAAAACTTTACATACCTAAAATATTAAACTTAAGACTACTGTACCTAGTTTTCTGCGTAACACTCATAGAAAAACTGAAAGATATTTAGCCTGGGCACAAGAAAACATTGAGACAAAGGAAAAGAAAAAGGTTAAGGACAAGGCAGAGATGAGGTAATGATACACGAAGGAAAAGGACAGATTGAAAAAATAGTCAAAATATTGAGGACCTAGAGATATAAGGGATTAGGCCCTGAGATGACGATAGACCCACTTTTTGAAGGAAGATAAGTTATAAGAATTTGGAAAGACAGAAGGAAGAGAGTTCCAGAGTCTGGAGGTAGATGGGAAGAAGCAGTCGCTGCACCAACCAATCCGCGAGCTACAAATCTCCACACAGTACCTGTAAGACGAGGCCGCTTGGCGAGTGCTACGCAGCCTTGGCAGTGGGGGAGGGATGCAACTCGCCAACTCATCAGAGCAGCGATGGAAGTAGTAGCGATAGAAAAGAAAAAGGGATGATACCTTACAACAAAGAGAGAATCCACATTAGAAGTAAGAGAAGGATCATTAATGAGTCTGACGGCCTTAAATTCAACCCTATCAAGGAGATAAGCATAAGAAGAAGCACCCCTTTATAGATTTTAAGTAAATGTAAACAAGAAAAGTAATGACAAAAACTAAACAGAACCCTCAATTTCTTGGTTGCAGATTTGGAAATTTGGATTGTGTGATTCCTCCAAGACAAGTTAGAGGCTATATGGATTCCTAATATGTTGAAAGAATAAGGAGGGTACATTTCGTTCGTTTTGAAGACAATAGGGTTATAAGGAGGAGAAGAAGATAAAGAGATAGCTAGAAACTGTGTCTTGGAGGCATTAAATTTAACTAAATTTTGGGTACCCCACTCAGAAACACTCGGCAAATCGGAGTTGAGAGTAGAAGAAAGAGTGATATGAGACTGATTACGAGTAGCAGATGAAGGCTGTAAAGAAAAGGCAGAGGAAAAGTGAAGGGGAGAATCATCGGCAAAGGCATGAAGAAGAGAGGAAGATGGGGATTGTAGAAGATCATTGATGAAGAGAAGGAACAGAGTAGGGGAAAGAACAGAGCCCTGTGGGGCACCACTGGTAACAGGTAATGGGCTAAATGTTGAACTGTCAACAACTACAGATATAAAATGATCTGAAAGAAAATTGAGAATCAGAGAACAGAGAGAAGGGGTAAAGCCATAGGCAGGTAGTTTGGCCAACAGACTCTTATGCCAGACTCTGTCAAAAGCCTTAGATATATCAAGGGAAAAAGATTCCCCATAGTTCCTCAAAGAAGATGACCATACATGAGTAAGATAGGACAGGAGGTTACCAGTGGATCTTGCCTTGTGGAAGCCATACTGGTGCTCGGAGATAAGTGAGTTAGATTCAAGGCATTTCATGAAGTGAGCATTGAGAAAAGTTTCGAAAACTTTAGCGATAGAAGAGGTTAGGGTAATAGGTTGGTAGTTTAAAGGAATAGAGCGGTCACCCTTCTTAGCAACAGGTTGTACTACAACATGCTTCCAAGATGAAGGATAGATACTGGTTGAAAGAATGATATATAGATATACAGTGGTGACCCCAACCCATGAATGCTTGTTCCCACGAGCAAAATTTTGATCAAATTTTCACCCAAAATCACAAACAAAAGCCAACCCACAAACACAAATGTGTCGGCCAGCTCTCAGTTTTGCATTGGTGCCCACACTGTGTAGTTCGTTCGCGATCTGTTAGCGATCACCCTTCTTAGAAACAGGTTGCACTACAGCATGCTTCCAAGATGAATGATAGATACTGGTTGAAAAATTGATATATAAATATACAGTGGTGACCCCCACCCACGAACACTTTGTCCCACGAGCAAAATTTTGAACAAATTTTGACCCCAAATCACGAATAAAAGCCAACCCACGAACACAAATGTGTCGGCCAGCTCTCAGTTCTGCATTGGTGCCAGCGCTGTGTAGCTCATTCGTGATCTGTAATTTTCCATTGTTTTACCTTTCAGATAGCCCTTATTATGGCTCCTAAGAAAGTTAAAAGCATTAATGTCAGTGGCATCAAACACCCTAGATGCATAACAGCTGAAATGAAGAAAGAAATCATTTCTAAGCATGAAAATGTTGCTTGTGTGTCTGATCTTGCCAGGCAGCATAACAAGGAGAAATCGAGTATCTGTACTATTTTAAAGAGTAAAAAGATCTATAAGGCAGCTGCGTGCCTAAGGGAGTAAGTATATTAACGAAGAAAAAGTCACAGTTAATACAAGAGGTAGACAAGTTCTTGTTGCTGTGGGTGAATGAAAAATAGTTGGTTGGAGATAGTATTAATGAGGCCATAATATGCGCTAAGGCTTTGCAAATCCACCAAGATTTAGTAGCGAACTCTCCGAGTTCTAGTGCGCTAAAGTTGACAAATTTAAAGCCAGCAGAAGCTGGTTTGAACACTTTCGTCAGCGAACTGGGATTAATAGCGTCATCAAACACGAAGAGGCGGCTAGTTCCGACCAAAAGGCAGCGGATTGTTACGTGAAGGAATTCGCTATTTCTATTGAGTGAAGGTTATATCCCACAAGTTTTTAACTGTGATGAAACGGGACCCTTTTGGAAGAAAATGCCCAAATGAACCTATATAACCCAAGAGGAGAAGTCACTGCCTGACCACAAACATATGAAAGATAGGCTTACACTTTTATTGTGCGCTAATGCTAGTGGGGACTGTAGCCTTTTTTAGTTTACCACTCTGAAAATTCATGTGCTTTTAAGCGCAGTGACATGTTGAAGGGTAGTCTTCCAGTAATGTGGAGGTCAAATCCAAAGGCTTGGGTAACGAGGATTTTATTCCTAGAGTGGTTGATTGAAGTGTTAGCGCCAGCCGTGAAAAAATAGCTTGAGGTAAATTATTTGTCCCTGAAGTGTCTCCTCATAATGAATAATTCTCCTGCCCATCCTCTAGGTGTGAAAGAAGATCTCACTATACAGTACGACTTCATAAGTCAAATTTCTGCTTCCCAACACCACTCCTATCCTCCAGCCCATGGACCAGCAGGTAATTTCCAATTTTAAGAAGTTGTATTCAAAGGGTCTTTTTGCCAGGTGTTTCCAGGTTACAAATAACACGGATTTGACCCTTCGTGATTTCTGGAAAGACCATTTTAATATCCTCCACTGCATTGGCCTCACTGAAAAAGCATGGAAGGAGGTCTCATATAACGCATGTTGAACTCCGCCAAGAGGAAACTTTGGCCAGGTTGTGTGACTGATAGAGACTTTGAAGGCTTCAAGCAGGAGTTAGCTATTTAAATTGCGAGTGAAATTGTGGCCACGGGCAAAAGTTTGGGCTTGGAAGACAATGAGGAGGATGTAGAGTAGCTGGTGGAGAACCACAAAGAACTTACCACCGATGAATTACTTGAGTTGTAACATGAACAGGTGCAGATTCTCCAAGAGGAGCAGTAAGCGGAGGAGGGGGATAAGAGGGTAAAGGAGTCCAGTGAAGAATGTAAAGAAATTTTTAGCAAGTGGAATGATGTCCAGGCTTTTATTGAGAATAATCATCCACATAAAACTCTTGGCAATAGAGTAGTGAACATGGTAAATAACAATAAAATGAATATTTTTAGAGAAATTTACCAAATAAGAAAGAGACAAATTACTCTGGATCGTTTCCTTATGCCAGTAGGCAGGGAAGCAGCTACCAAGATGGAAAAGAGAGAGAAAAACACCAGAAATACAGCCTGTATCGGAAGAGTTCCCTAACATTTTTGTGGAAGGGGACTCTCCTTCCAAAAATTTGTCCCCCTCCTCCTCATCCTCCACCACCATCCACGTATACCAATAACAATCATCCACAAAGGTAAATACAGTATTGTACCATATTTTCTTTTAGTAGAGTAGAATTTCTTTCTATTATGAATGTGATTTTCATTTTACAGAGTATATTGCATATAAACTGTATTATATTTCATGTTTTTACTGACTCAAAAAATTTTAAAATTAATATTAATTTATTTTACAAGCTTTTCAATGAGAAAAATAAATCCAACTCATGAACAGGTTTTGGGAACGGATTAAATTTGTGGGTTGAGGTTACTACTGTATAAATGTAAATATGTAAGTAAACATTGAAACCATAAATAGCAAATAAAAAATTAGATATAATATTAACGATTATCACTTTCTGAGAAGAGTAGCAACTACAGTAATTATAAAAATAATAATAACAATAATAATAATTACAATTATTATCATTATTACCATTATTATACACGATAATTTTTACTGTTAATACTGTGTTAAAGTTACAGATGTATTTGCATTACTATAAGATGTTTACTTATAAACAAATTATTAAAGTCATATCATGATGTGTGAATTATATGTTATACATCTGACCTTTCACATACAGAGTTAAACAACCTAGTAGGAACTAACCCAGTAGTAAGTTGGTGCGCACCTGTACATATCTAAAAAATGCACAAAAGAACTTGCAAAAAGACAATGCAGTATATTAAATTTAGCAATACTTACCTGACTAAAAAATCTTTATTATTTGCTGTATCAACAAATATGTCAGTAATATACAAACTTATAGGTAAACACGATGAAGATATGATATAAGACTTACAATTTTAAGAAACAAGCTCCATGAAGGTCACTAAGTTTAGAATTTTGAAATTGTCTTGTTTTATCAACGTTTGATATTACTGACTGCCATAAATACTAATTCAAGAGAATAAAAATAACATCTTTTCTAATACAAGGCAGTAAAAAAAAATAACTTAAACATATTGGTAACCCTTTAACTTATACATACCATGGATTAAAGAGGATGCCTTTCTTTTAGCAAATATATCATGTGACAGTCGGTGAGAATGTGACATAGATGTAACTGCAAACGGCTTTCTTCCAGGTAGAGCAATTTTCTGAAAAGATCCAATTAATGACTAGTAATTTTTCTTTTGTACACGAGATTCCACAACTTACTAAGCCAGCTAGAGAGGAACAACTGTAGCAAGAAAAGTGAGGAAACTGGGTATTAACATACCCTGCCTCACCTCTAATGCCAATTATTGTGGCAAGAAATCAATGCAGGAAGTTTTTAATATGTGATAATATATATTCTTAATGCAATACAAAATTAAAATCTGGTTGTAGAGTCAAAACTTCACCTCAATGTGCAAGAACTTTCTGCTATAACAAAAACTAACTGCAACCTTACTGAAATTAAAGACAAACATTTCGTTAAATTACAATCGAGTCATAGCAAGTACAGTACAAAAAATCTATCATATCTAATTTCTAAGTGTTTATGCTGTATTTAGGCAAATAAGTAAAACAAGAAAAATAAGAGTATGGTTCTGAAAGCATAATCTTCTCTCTCATCTCTCGTGCATTTTTAAATATATATGTCTTTTAAAATACTTAATTAAGTAGGATAATTTAATGTTACAAAAGGGTAGCGCACATGCAATACACTAAGTATGGTCACCCTATGAGTAGCCTTCACTTAGGACCATTCCCCCAGAATTTCCATAGATGCTGAAAATATGGATTATAAATTAAATGTCTCTGTTCATTATACTTCTAATTCTCAACCTCACTCTCAGCTTCTTTACCCTTTAATTCAGCATCTCTGAATATCATAAAATTTGATGTTGAATGAAAATGCAGTATGCAGTATTCAAGTGCACCACTGGGACAATAAGAGCTTCAGTGAAGGAAAAATTAATTTTTCTGATTTTCCATGCAGCCTATAATAGTCTCTCTGAGCGTTAGTTATTACTATACTGTTAGGAAAGTAATGATGCAGTACTGATGCATTAACAATTATACCACAGTATTAATGTAACTCTAATATGATAATTAAATGTGAGCCTTGCAGATGAAACAATTATGGAATACTTTTGTTGAAGGAATAATATTCGGTTGCTTGGAAGTCCCTATATACTCAATGCTGTCATCCAAGTTCTCCATAAGTGCCATCTGTCTCACAATCTGGAAATGAATACTGTATATGTAGTCATTTATCGTAAGATATTCCAATTTCTTAAGTTTAATTTCTGGTTTAAAATATTCTGCTACTGGCATGTTATAGAAATAATTAACAAATTTACAAATACTGAGATTGATGAAAATGCCTTGCTCAAGTAAGTGTACTAGAAAGACAAGAAGGGAAATGGAAAGATAGATTTGTGAGAATTTGTCTATGATGGTACAAAATGAACAGTATGAAGTTCTATATTACAGTATATTGTGTGAGAGATGTTAATGCATAACGCCAATGCATTGTGAAGAAGTCAAGATAAACCTGATGCTTGACTGCAGTAAAAGTGTTTGTTCTTGTTTATCACTGACATATGAGCAGAAGTGATGAACTAGTAAATGACGAAAAGCAACAAGCGCAAGAAAAATAAAATAACACCATATTTACCATTATTCACAGTAAAATTACTCAGCAATATCATGAAAAAACAGTGTGATATTCAGAAAAGGAATATCTTAAACAAATACATGGGGGTCCCCACTTTACGTCAGGGTTCCGTTCCTGACAGGTGACTTAAAGTGGATTTTGACTTAAGCCGGAACACACCTATAATTCGAACCTAGGTGTGAAGAGATTGGGGCAGGTGAGTCTGCAGGGGCAAAAGAACATACAGTACATAATATACAAAAGTAATCTAAGTTCTCATTGCAAGACAGTTAAACTACACTACATGTACAGTATACGAAAAATAAATATATTAAAGCCCTACAGTAATACAAAATTACAGTACAATATGTCTTACCTTTACTCTCATATCTCCATTTCAGGTATCTTAATGCGAAATTTACTGCTAATGCTCTACTTTAGTATCATTATTATCACTGTATTATCATCATTAATTTTAGTATTACTACTATTAATATTATCATTACTATATTTATTATTATTATTACAGTATTTGTTCACTTGTTAGTTATATTTCTGTTCATTGTAAGTGTATGCATTACCCTTTTACTTATTTGTTCATTGACATGTCTACTTATAACTGGAAAATGGTAGTGCAAGGGATGGTAGCCCCCCTCCCTAATTATTTCTTCTAACACACTGGGAAACTCTTTTGCTTCTTTCTCATCACCACTAGCTAGCAGCTTCACTTTGCATCCACAGGTTATGCAAATCAGCACCAGTCTTAAAACACATAAACTAACCCGTAACGGCCACAAACCCTTCACTTTCACTCTCTTTTCTGACCATTTTACCATTTCATCCTTAATTTCCACGGTGATGGCTACTCTTTTTTTCATAGCAATGCCATCGTAACTAATGCCACTACGCTTGGTAGTCAGTCATTTCAGTAAAGAGCAAAACGAACAAAGGAGCAGACGAAAACGAGACACAATGTGGCTAGTGAGAGTAAACTGAGCTGTGCTTTTTCAAATACCTGGAATGCCGGATTCTTACATGACCCTCAACAAACTATTTTGAATAAAATCGTATTAACTGCTATGTTTGGTATTTCCTTTTTAAATTCAATATGATACTTCAATATAACCATATATAAATAAAGCCATTAACTTGATAAATACGAATAAAGCTATGCAGGTAGTTGTGGATATGTGTGTATTTCGAATAAAATTGTATTTACAGCTTCTTTGTTTTAAATTCAATAAAATCCTTCAATATAACCAAATAAATAAATAAAGCCAATAACTTGATATATACAAATACAGCTGTGCTGCTACCTGTGTATTTTGAATAAAATCGTACTTACAGCTATGTGATAGGTATTTTGTCTTTTTTAATTCAATATAATCCTTCAATATAGCCACATATATAAACAAATAAATAAATAAATCCATTAACTTATAAGTATGAATACAGGTGTGCTGTTAGTTGTGTATTCGAATAAATTTTTATCTACAGCTATGTGTTTGTTTTTCTTTTTTTTTAATTCAATATAATCCTTCAATATAACCAAATATATAAACAAATAAAGCCATTAACTTGATAAACATGAATACAGCTGTGCTGCTAGCTGTGTATTCATCCGCCGCACTCACAAACTATTATGGCGCTCAGTTTGAATTTACTGCACCAGCTAGGTAGGTCGAATAATTAATTTATTAATAATTTATTAATTATTTGTTGGCCTCCGTGGTAAAATCGAAACAACCTTATACGGGGATTCCCTGTATGTGATATGATCTAAGGAATGTTGCTTCTACAGTTACAACACATCTGTGATTTAAATCATGCAAATTTAATTGCAATTAGGTAATTAAAACTCACTTCAGGAGTAGCGATAATGTCATCTTCATCAGAATGGGAACTAAGCGGCCTCTTCAGTTTTTCTGGGGCAGGGCTTTCAGCAATTAATCGGTGTAAGGCACTATTTTTTACATTCCCTTTAAGAAATTAAGAAAAAACTTCAATATTAAAATAAATTATATCTAAAATCTTGCAGTGAGTCATATACAGTTAGCAATTTTCTATATGTCCTCAGGTAAGATTTGGTAGGCAAAGTGAAAAAAATGGCAATTATGCTGTTAGGGCTACTGCTCAACCCAGGCAAGATTTACCATTAACAATTTCACAACATATGTGAAAAACACCTATCACTGGATGTGCATATGGCTGAAGACGCTTGTAATCATGGCAAGCATATTGGCATAAGTCTACTCCCCCCCACCACAAAGCTATCCTAGTACTACAAAAGATATATGTAAAATTTTGATGGAGATGCATTGCAGGTAATAAAAACAAGTGCTCTGATTCTTAGGGAAAGCCACAGAAGAAATCTCACACCTGCATGATGAATACATGTAATACTTCTCGAGTTACAGTTAGTTAATGAACTTGGAAAAATTACAAAAATAAATATACTTCTCTATATTATTTGAAGTGCACTAAGATGAATGGGTGAGAGTGGATAAAAGACAATGAATGGTGGATTGAAGAGATAAATGTGGCAGTGGCAAGAAAGATGCTTCCATATGAGGTACGGTTGCAGAGAGGAAATGAGGAAGAGTATAGAAGGGGATAGTGAAGAACATCGCAAGAAAGGAAGAAAAAACTAGATGTGAGGTGTGGTAATGTTCGAGAATTTAGAAAGGAATAAAACGATATTTTGGAAGTGAAAAAGTGTAAAACAATTTTCTAGTAGAGAGGAGAGTGTGAATTGAGAGAATGGGCAATTGCTAATGGACTACAGGGATGAAGGAGTGAATGGTATTACATATTTTGAGATATTAAATGTACAGGATAATAAAGAGGAAGTGACAGCGGTTGTAGGATTAAATAAAAGAATGTGATAGGTGAGAACAATAAGAGAACTATTACATGAGGAATTCCAAGTCACACTGAGTCCCAAAAGCTGGTAAATCAATAGGGTTAAAAGTGTGTTATGTGGAATGCCAGTCAAAAGGTAGAGAAAAACTAGTAGAATGAAAGGCGAGGTTGTTGAAATTGTTTGTCAGTAGCATTTGTGAGGCTTGGAAATGGTAAATGACTGCTTTAAGGTTAATGTAGGGTTGCATCAGGGTTGGGTGATGTTGCCACGGTTGTTAAATGTGAATATGGATGGAATGGTAAAGCACAACTGAGCTAGGTAGAGCTTTGGGATTTTTAGGTGGGAATACAAGGTTATGGTTCGCCTCAATAAATATTTACTAATGACAAAACACTAGTGGTTGTCTCTAAGGAAAAATTGCAGCAGTTATGAAGTTTGTAAGAGTATGAGACAAGGGATATTACAAATATGGGTACAGATAACATTTTGAAATACACAACGAATACTGAAGGAAGTAAGGAGAATATGAGAGTGAACAGACAGATATTTGAGTAAGTGGAAAGTTTTAAGTAGTTGGGGTAAGATGAGCAGAGTGGAGAAGTGCTGGAGGTGGGATGATATATGTAATGAATAAAGAGATATTCAGGACAAGGAGAAGGTTGTCTGAAGGCGTGTTTACAACCTTAACAGAGCTGGAAATATGAGGGTATAAAAAACAAATTGAATGTAATGGAGATGAGGTGCGGAAAAAGTATGATGAATGACTCTGAATGGATAGGGTGAGGAAAATAACAATCATGGTAGGAAATATATCTAAGTTATACCCTAAAATGGTAAATGGCTTTGAAATATGAAGGAAATGATCAGGGAATGAATAGCAAAAGTGAGTGGAGCAGAAAGAAGTGGAGTAATACAGGGAGGAAGACCAAGAATGAGATTGTTGGATGAGGTGGAGAGTATTGGATGCACAATGGTATGTCAATGGAGAGGGGAAGAGAGAGTACTAGAGATAAGGATAAGTAAAGTATATGTGTATGGATGACTTGGCCAAAAGAGACTTATCCACACATGCTCAGTACTGTAAACTGCGATGGTAGCCATAATATTAAGTGGCAGGGATAAGCCAGCTACAGATGTCAGGCCTTACAGCAAACAAGCTATGACCCACTTATACTGTGTGCGAGTCCCAAGGTGTGTGGCAAGGGGAACAGAGGCAACCATCCACTCCTAGAGTGCTAAGATGTGAATGATGGGGTAAATGAGTCTTATGGTGGATGAGTGCATGGTTTGACTTGTCAGTTCCCTTGTAAATGGGATTGTGGTATTTGTATATAGAAAACTTGATATGAATGAATTTTTCTATCACACAGGAAGCAACATGGGGAGTATATTATGTTAAATAGTAATTTATAACTATTACTTCAAAACACAATGCATAAGCCTGGTGAATCATAGACAGCCGGTCTTCACACATGATATATATAAAGTGCATGTGTGTGCAAAAATTTGCGTCCTACACTAATACTCATATATGCTGCCATTTAAAAATCAGCTAAGGCATATTATAGAACAAAGAAGACTGGCTTAAATACACAAAACATTGTATGCAACAACATACCTGAGGGAGAGGCAATAGCTTCTTCAAGGCGTCCAATTTTCTTTCTAAGGCTTTGGTTATCAAGTTCTAAGGAAAGGATATCATCTTGCAATTGCTTGTTTACTTGTTCATATGTATCCTGCAAATATTTAAGGATGCAAACACGGTACTTATACTACTGCTATGCATATAACATTAACAAGAAGAATTCACTCGAATCTCTTTAATGGTTCATAACATTAAATATCTTGCTAAAACTAAATTTAGCACCATAAAAAAGACTAGACCTACTCAAAGATTAATGAAGTCATTATTAAAACAACGGAAGTCAACTCAGCAAACTATATAAGAAGAAAAGCACAATATATTTACAATAATAATTAAGTATGTAAAAGTAATTTTTTATTACAGCCTATATGAACCCATAAATATCAACTCTATTTTGTGTATGCTTACCTTCACCGATATTAGTTTCACATTAACAGTATTGCGTCTCCCTCATAAGCACTTCTCTCCTTACTAACCTCCCGGAATGATCCTTTAACTATCCTTACTAGTTCCTCTTTCTTTCCATTGAATTTCATATTACTCTGTACCATGATATCAAGCTTTCTATCAATTACGATTTTTCCAATCTAACAGTACTATACAGGAACACCATGACAAGGCACATTCATGAATGGATCTCTAAGACAATGGGACATATTCTTATGCTGACTGATCCTCTCTTTTTTCAGTTGTCATATAGCAAAAATTCTTTCAGGGACATAAAGATTGCTAGCCTAGTTCCCAGTTCTCCTATCCTTTTTAACTTATTTCATAACACAAAGGGATTATGAACTTGGTATTTTTCAAGTAGGCACTCTAAGCAAATATAATAGGGATATTTTGTCAAAATGGATGGTATTTATCCAAATGAAGAGCTGAGCATCCTCTGCCTCCTGAGTACATTCCATATTACTTACAAAAATTTCCTTCTTTCTTCTCCTAGGGTGGAGGGCAAGAAAATCACCCTCACGTTCCCATTCAAGTAAAAAAATTCAACTCATTATAGTGAAACAAGAGACCCGGGAAGCCCCTCCACTGCATTTTACTCCCAGAGCAGGGGCGGCGCCCCTGATAAGAGGGTCAAAACCACGACATTAAGACAGAAAGAGCAGAACATATGAGGTTTTGGAAAGACTAAAAGGTTCTCTGGTTGTGCTTGGTCGTAAAACAATGAGAGTAAACGGAGGATTGGTAGTATGCTCTTGAAAGGAAAAAAGGAAATAGTAGTAAGTGAAATACAGGTGACTGGGTGTATTGTCTGATATGGCAACTCCCCTTTACAAGGGGAAGTATGGCCTTGTATAAAGATAGTATATATTATGTCATATATTGAATACAGTACATGTTATATTAATAATTTCTGGCCCTTAATTCTATGAAAAAGACACAACCAAGATAATATAAATAGACACTCAATCATTAATCTCCCACAAACAGGTTACATACAGAGTATTATGACACAGAGAAGTGGAAGAAAGAAAAAGAATGGCAAAGAATAATTTAGGAAGGAAGGCTCTACTTACCAACTTTTCTGATACAGTGTTGTAACTACTTTGCAAGTCCTTCATATCCGACTTTAATGTAAGATTCAAGTTTCTAATACGCTTCTTGTCATCGACTGCCTTGCTCATCTCCCTGAAGATATATATATATATATATATATATATATATATATATATATATATATATATATATATATATATATATATATATATATATATATATATATATATATATATATATATATATATATATATATATATATATATATATATATATATATATATATATATATATATATATATATATATATATATATATATATATATATATATATATATATATATATATATATATATATATATATATATATATATATATATATATATTATATATATATATATATATATTATATATATATATATATATATATATATATATATATATATATATATATATATATATATTATATATGTATATATTATATATATATATATATATATATATATATATATATATATATATATATATTTATATATATATATATATATATATATTATATTCATTCATTTCATTTACCTTGGCTGTTTCCCCCTTTAATTGGGAGGTAGCCGACATCAAGAAAGGAAAACAAATAGGGGGATTACTTTGCTCTATGGGCAATGACGAGGGAACTAGCGACCGTTCAGATGGCACTGCTGGAGTGCCACAGCCCATCCTCCCGGCTCTTCCACAACCTGTGTCGCTTCACAACTGCCAGCTCCTCCTACTGCCCCTACCACAGGGCTACCTCTTGTAAGATGCAGCCCCGTGGTAACAGCAGATGCCCATCAGAGCCGCGTCACAATCGCTCGCCACTCATTCCTATTATATACATACATACATCCATCCATGCATGCATACATACATACATACATACATACATACATACATACATACATACATACATACATACATACATACATACATACATACATACATACATACATACATACATACATACATACATACATACATACATACATACATACATACATACATACATACATACATACATACATACATACATACATACATACATACATACATACATACATACATACATACATACATACATACATACATACATACATACATACATACATACATACATACATACATACATACATACATACATACATACATACATACATACATACATACATACATACATACATACATACATACATACATACATACATATATATATATATATATATATATATATATATATATATATATATATATATATATATACAGTATATATATATATATATATATATATATATATATATATATATATATATATATATATATATATATATATATATATATACTGTATATATATATATATATATATATATATATATATATATATATATATATATATATATATATATATATATATATATATATATATATATATATATATATATATATATATATATATATATATATATATATATATATATATATATATATACTGATATATATATATATATATATATATATATATATATATATATATATATATATATATATATATATATATATATATATATATATATATATATATATATATATACAGTGTATATATAGTATATATATATATATATATATATATATATATATATATATATATATATATATATATATATATATATATATATATATATATATATATACAGTGCTCCCTCATTTATCGCGGGGGTTCGGTTCCGGGACCGGCCGAAATAGGTGAAAATCCAAGAAGTAGGAGCACCATATATACATAGGTTTTTTACATTTATTTTTACCTTTACTGTATAAACCCTCCCTGCACTGTTAACAAACCACCATTTACTTTAATAACAAAAGCGTGCAAGCGTAAATTTATATGAACGTGATAGGTAAACATACCGTGAATGAGGTAATGATGACGTGTACATACTCCACAGCCAATGGCAGCTGACATCCGAGAACCTTTTTCTTTCCTTCAGCATATCTAACAGTTTTACCTTTTCTGTTATGGTCAACATCTTCCTTTACCATTTAGGCTTACTACCAGAAGCCTTAGAAGATGAAGGACGCTTGGGAGGCACTGCAGGGGTTGAAATCCAAAAGTTTCACAAAACTCGCCTGACAGAGCACAACACGAATGGCGCACACGTGAGTAGACTGAACGGGTGAGGAGAGACAATGAAATATGCTGGGAGAACCAAGCTTCAATCAAAAAGCCAATCAGACCCCATGATACAGAACATACAGAAAAATTATCCCACATAGGTGAGACCCATTTACATGGTGCAATACTGTGAGTTACATGTTTAAATTTATGTTTTATACTATTTTTTACTGTTTTATTATTCTTAGGCTAGGATATAATTTTTTAATGAAAATACTGGAAATTTTAATATGTACTATCTCACGTAGGTGCTACCCTTTTCGTTTTCCGAAATGCCGATACCAGTATCGTATTTTACACGATGCAATACTGTGAGTTACATGTTTAAATTTATGTTTTTTACTATTTTTTACGGTTTTATTATTCTTAGGCTAGGAATATTTTTTTAACAATATTGAAAATACTAAAAATTTTAATATTTCAATATTTAAATATTCTCGCATATACCCAGAAAAAAAAAAGCTTCCCCCCAAAATCAGCGATGCACTGAATTCGAGAAAGGTGAACCGCGATATAGCAAGGGTTCACTGTGTATATATATATATATATATATATATATATATATATATATATATATATATATATATATATATATATATATACAGTAATCCCTCGCTATTTTGCGGTTCATCTATCGCAAATTCAGTGCATCGCGGATTTTTTTTTTTTGGCGAAATTTTTTTTTTTCTTTTAAAGATTATTGTGACACCAGGACTGACCAAAAAATTATAAAATAAAACGAGAGAGAGAGAGAGAGAGAGAGAGTGTCTTTAACTCTTGTTCATTCAACCAAAACTACATCATTTAGTGTAAAAATAATGGTTCAATTACAAATTCGTAATACTAATAATCTCAACAATTATCATCAAAGGAAAATTATTGTTGCCAATAATAATAATGATAATAATAAGATCTAAGGAGAATGTTTGGAATAGACATCATGAAAATAATGCAGAGGTATATTAAAACCCAGCAGAGAATTGGATATTCATTACACATCTTTTATTAGCCCTTCACATCTGACAGGTCATTACACCCTCCATCTCTGTTTCTTTTTACAGCCTGATAAAGGCTGTCATAACCAAAAAAAAAAAATAAAAAAAAATATAAATAAAAAAATATATATATATATATATATATATATATATATATATATATATATATATATATATATTAATAATAATAATAAAAAAATAAATAAATATATATATATATATTAATAATAATAATAATAAATATAAATAAATTTTTAAGGTGTTCCTACTTCGCGGAAATTCACCTATCGCGGCCGGTCCCGGAACCGAACCCCCGCAATATACGGTTAGGTTAGGTTAGGTTTTATATATATATATATATATATATATATATATATATATATATATATATATATATATATATATATATATATATATATATATATATATATATATATATATATATATATATATATATATATATATATATATATATATATATATATATATATATATATATATATATATATATATATATATATATATATATATATATATATATATATATATATATATATATATATATATATATATATATATATATATATATATATATATATATATACAGTATATATATATATATATATATATATATATATATATATATATATATATATATATATATATATATATATATATATATATATATATATATATATATATATATATATCAGTATATATATATATATATATATATATATATATACTATATATATATATATATATATATATATATATATATATATATATATATATATATATATATATATATATATATATATATATATATATATATATATATATATATATATATATATATATATATATATTAAATGGAATATATGAGAAAGGATAATATGCTTAAACAGTTTAATCATAAATGCACAGTAAATGAATGTCATATGCTTTCACTTTTAAAAAATAAATTAATAATAATTAATCAGGAAAATTAAAATCACATGTAACTCTCAATACCTTTTAAGAAAAGAGCAAAAAGTAGCCAATGATCTCGCACTGTCACCACTGTCAGCATGAGACATCAGCATGACCTCTACATCTTCATTTGTCCCTGATACAATCAATTGTACACTGAAAATAAATTGAAGAATTAGTTAGAAGTATTCATAACAGAAACAAAGATGAAGAGAGAATAATCGTGATTAGAGAACCAAGCAAGGAGGATAGACATTATATATTTAATATAAAAATCCGAGATCAAAGAAATTATGAAAAGAAAAAAATATACGTAAATATAAAATATACTGTACAGTATATACAGAAGCTCCCTTACTTATGAACAACCGAGTTACAAACGGTCACAGATATGAACAAAACCCTACCAATTATCTACTCATGCATTAGGCAAATATTACAGTATAGTACTGTATTATTACATTATTATTACTGTATTAAAATTCATTAATACTGCATACTTTACGTTTTATGTAGTAGATAAGAAGCATCAGAGAGGACTGTAATTATCACACAAGGTTCCAGTATCCATTGTTCCAGATATCCCCGTTGAAGAGTGATAAAAATATTCTTCTCCCAAAGACAAAGACCAGGAAGATCCACTTCCAGAGAGGTTCAAATATTTTTTACCAGAAAACTGTCTTCAGCAAAGATTGTTCTGTAATTGCTATGCCTGGGTGCTTTTCCATGGTCTGATAAAATTTAAATGGTAGTGATGAAATCTCTGCATATTTCATATGTTTGAGAAGCATCAGCGTGGAACACCAATTACAAAACAATCTTTACTGTAGACACTATTCTGGACAAGTGTCTTAGGCTCGTATTACAAGGCAAAACTGCCTCATTGTTGAAGAAATTTCTGGAGAAGAGCTATCCACTCTTTGGGAGAAGAATCTCTCTATCACTCTCTTTAACGGGGATATCTGAAACGAAGGGCTATGGAACCTTGTGTAATAATTGCAGTCCTCTCTGATGCTTACCCAATGTATATTCAAAAGTGTACATATAAAATATATCAACATTTGAACATATTAAAATTCAATAATACTCCATACTTTATGTTTTCTGTAGTAATTAAGTGTCTTCAGCCTAAATACTGTAGAGTACTGCATATGTATATACTGTACAGTGCTTTTTTTACTTTTACATAACTTACAAACAAATCTACTTACAAACGGAGTTCTGGAACCTAACCCATTCTTAAGATGGGGAGAGTTATATATATATATATATATATATATATATATATATATATATATATATATATATATATATATATATATATATATATATATATATATATATATATATATATATATATATATATATATATATATATATATATATATATATATATATATATATATATATATATATATATATATATATATATATATATATATATATATATATATATATATATATGGTTTGGTTTCGGTTTTACGTCACGAACTCCCTTTTCTACTAAGGGCTAGGACGGTTGCCTTCTTGCGAAGGACTTGTTTTGGCAGATGTAATCGTTACCCTGAGTGTATGCCCTTACATGACGGGGCGCGAACCCTCGACCTGCCGCCTCAGAGTCGCGGACGAAACCATTTTGCCACGGAGACTACATAAATATATATATATATATATATATATATATATATATATATATATATATATATATATATATATATATATATATATATATATATATATATATATATATATATATATATATATATATATGGTTTGGTTTCGGTTTTACGTCACGAACTCCCTTTTCTACTAAGGGCTAGGACGGTTGCCTTCTTGCGAAGGACTTGTTTTGGCAGATGTAATCGTTACCCTGAGTGTATGCCCTTATGTGACGGGGCGCGAACCCTCGACCTGCCGCCTCAGAGTCGCGGACGAAGCCATTTTGCCACGGAGAATATATATATATATATATATATATATATATATATATATATATATATATATATATATATATATATATATATATATATATATATATATATATATATATATATATATATATATATATATATATATATATATAATATATATAATATATATATATATATATATATATATATATATATATATATATATATATATATATATATATATATATATATATATATATATATATATATATATATATATATATATATATATATATATATATATATATATATATATATATATATATATATATATATATATATATATATATATATATATATATATATATATATATATATATATATATATATATATATATATATATATATATATATATATATATATATATATATATATATATATATATATATATATATATATATATATATATATATATATATATATATATATATATATATATATATATATATATATATATATATATATATATATATATATATATATAATATATATATATATATATATATATATATATATATATATATATATATATATATAATATATATATAATATATATATAATATATATATAATATATATATAATATATATATATATATATATATATATATATATATATATATATATATATATATATATATATATATATATATATATATATATATATATATATATATATATATATATAAAATATATATAGTACAGTACTTGGTGTACAAACAATCCTACATCATGTATGTAACATAGTAAAGTTGTGTTAGAACATAATAATTTTTTTTCTTATCCTGAAGACACATGATACAAGTTTGCATGTTTAATGAAAAATTGGAACCATCAATAACTTGCTGTACAAAAATATATATACCTCTGGAATAAAATGGGTATCTATTCAAAGAATTCAATAACTAACGAACATCTTTCATAAAAAGTTTTCACTAAACTAGTAATGCCTTCAGACTTACTATGCTACACTGAAAATACTGCATTATACTAGTTACAGCACTTAACAACAGCCATACAGCATGATATCAAACCCTTAGATACAAATCTAAATTCTATATACATGTTTCCTAGAAGGAAAGCTCTTCTACATAATAAAGAACAAAAATTACAATAAAAACACCATTTGGAAGGAATTTTAACGATTATCCTTCCAAAAAAGGATAAAAACAAATTAGAAACAGACTTATGATACTTACTCTTGAAGAACGGATAACTGACTCTTTAAAATCTTTGATTTTTCTTCAGCTCTGTCAGCCTTTATCTTTAACTCATCAAGATATTTCAGCTGAGTTTTCAATGCCATATTTGTAGTTTCTTTGTCTTTTAGCTTTCTTTCAAGGGTCTTATATTCTTCTCTGAAAGAGTAGATATAGCAGTATAAGAGAATTTCAAATGACTCAATAAATTTCAAAACATTTCTATTCGTAACCTCTTTAGTTTATAGCAACACTTACCTCAGATCACTGTTCCGTTTGGAGATACACGAGTTATCTTCCTTCAACTTGATTATTTCTTGTTCTTTCAGACGAATTTGAAACTGAAATATAATATAACATTTATAAGGAAGTCTGTACATAAATATCGAGTATAATCAGTGAATAACAATAAAAAATCAATAAGATATCAATAATAATATTGGAAATGAACAATGATACTATTATATTCACAATAAATTTATGAGGAAGCAGATGATATTCTAAAACATAAAGGCACTTTGAGAAAGAATCTGTATATTTTTCTGAGTCTCCACACAGCCCATCAAGATTTCTCTCTTTCTCACTAGAGGTGCAACAAATCTGGAATTAAAGTTGTTCTCTTTAATGAAGGCAGTGAAGAATGACCAGCAGTTTCTTATTGTCTTTTCGTAGATTTCAATGTGGTGTAAAAGAAAATTGACCCTACCTCCTCCAAGAAGGGAGAGGATCATATCTTTTTCAGAAAATTTTGATGTTTATGAAACATCATCAGTAATGAGAAACACCATGAGGTTAACTGCTCATAACTTCTGCAATATAACAAGGCATTTCGACTACCCTCCATCAGGATTCAAGATAACATTCCAGGATTGGACCATCAAGGGGCTATAAGCATAGCTCAACTTCTGAAAAACTGCTGTCTCCGTAATCTTCCCATATTGTTTTATCAGATGAAATATCTGTTAGATTTCCAGGGTTTCCAAGTCATCATGAATGTGTCCAATGCTAATGTTCTCTGGTCTTAGCCTCAATTGCAATAATTGTCTCCTGGTGTGGTAACTAAGTCCACCTAAAGGTCTGGAAGCAATTAAATGACTTTCCAAAAAGATGCTCAGTGACCATTCCGACAGGAGAGCTTTGAGAAGGCAGACCATCTGTAATGACGTTGTGACACCTTGTATGTGAAATGCTGAAATGGAAATTCTCCTCTTCCTCAATAATATTTTAAATTTTAGTGCGTATTGGATCAAGATTAATGACCTAATGAATATATCCATGTTATCACAGTGGAGCATTATATTGGAGTTCCTCTGTGCTCCTATATATTTCAAGGTAATATAGACTGCTACAAATGCGTTCATGTTTATGCGGCAATGGCCTAGGTAAGTGACCAAGTTCTAGCTCTCTCTTGGGCTTCTGAAGTGAGAAACTCAAGGCCTGTATGGAATCATCACCAAAGATGTTCATAAACGACAGTGGGGGTCATGGAAACTTTTGTGTAAAGATTTCTTGCAGTTACTCGAGTTTCCAGGAAACTGTGTATATATTTCCATGTAGGACTTTATTTTCTCGAAGGCCCTCCCCTCAAACCGCACTGATTTCTTGAGGCACCTGTTCATTTCCTTTAGGGTGGTTTTCAGAATGGGGTCCACTATAAATGCAAGTTCCAGCTCTCTCTTGGCCTTCTGAAGTGTGAAACCCAAGGCCTATATGGAATCATCCCCAAAGATGTTCATAAACAACAGTGGGGGTCATGGAAACTTTGGTGTAAAGATTTCTTGCAGTTACTCGATTTTCCAGGAAACTGTGTATATATTTCCATGTAGAACTTTATTTTCTCGAAGGCCCTCCCCTCAAACCACACTGATTTCATGAGGCACCTGTTCATTTCCTTTAGGGTGGTTTTCGGAATGGGGTCCACTATAAATGCAAGTTCGAGTTTCCCATTACCCTTTCTACTTTTTCAGTTTTCTATGCAGACATGTTACTGCCCTTACTGTATCCTAGTGTGTTGTACAAGGAAAGCTTATTGCATTGTTCAAGTCCCTGCCAGGTAGCACATGTGACTTCTTGTAGTTTACCAAGAAGTTTTTTTCCTTAGTGTTTCAAGTACAGTTGCTGTTGCAACATTGCATGATGATTCACAAGTGCCCCACACAAGCCAAGTGTTCGAATAAGTAGCCACCTGAAGGTCCTCTCCTATAGTTCTCTGAGGATATCTTTGCGGACATTGAAGAAAACTTTAGGGCAATATTGAGACCAAATGGGAGGACATAAAAGTAGAACTTTATGGTTAATAGTTGAAGTCTAGGAATGAAGCAAAGTATTTGGCCACTGGGATGTACAAGTAGGTCAATGCTAATAGTCCATGTATATTCCAAGATCATCCACCTTATCTTTTCTCTTGTCAACATTTTGAATGTGCTTCAAAGAATGTACAAGCTGAGAGCCAAGAAGTTACAAATCAATCTAGTTTTCACCAAATTCTTCTTAGGAACATTGCACGAGAGCCCATGAAATTTGAAGGAGTATACTTTCTTTAGTGCTCCAACTTTAATATCTCCTCCACGGACATTTCAAGAATTGTCTAAGCCTCTTTGATGGGGGTTCTCTCATTTCCAAGTTAAGCTTTTGTTGATCAGATGGTACTAGATGGTAAACCCAAGGGACCCAAGACAGCCACAATAACTTGAGAGTTATTTCCTCCTCTTAACGAAACGTTGATAGGTCTATCTGCAACTTTCTCCCCTTTTAGGGAAGACAATCCTCTGAAGATCCTGAATATCCCTGTCAAAAGGGAGGTTTCCTTTATAAATCTTTTCTGGACTGACTAAAGTGTTTTGTGCAGGTCTTTTAATAAGAAATGGTAGGTGATATCTGATATCTTTAGGCACTAAACTGGTTCACCAAAAGGTAGGCCACTTTCCTATATTTTGGCATCGATCAATAACCCATGAGGGATGAAACGAAAGTTCCTCTTTTCAGACTCTTCTCTGAGAATTTATTCACGTCTCCATTTGGAAATATATCGCAGTTAAATGGGCTTGACTATCAGAAGCATAGGATTGGAGGCATCACCTGAAGACAAGGCAGTCATACAATGTCTCATCCTTGACTTTAAAAAAATCCATTTCAGCTAACAAAGCCAATTTTTATAGCATACTGGTCACTGCACTTTAAGCACCAGTAATTATGGCATCCTTCACTCACTCTCCACTGAAATCATGTATTAGGAGACATTACAAAATGTTCACGTGAACTTCCCTTTGAATCCACTCTTCTCTGATAAACGAGACCATCGACAAATCAAGCTGCTTCCTTGCACTGTCTGATGCAACTTTCGTTCTTTTTAGTATTATGGCAGTCCCCATTCCTCCCAAAATTTTCTTCATCCCTGTCATACTTGCCTACACATAGTACATATGATGCCTCGGTAAATTTGGAACAGGGGTTGTCTTTCATGGATCTTATAAATGTAATACTGTATTCATGTAGAGGGCACTTTTGAGCTTATATGGTTGAAGGCCAACACACATGGTGGAAAAATTCTTTGTTTATATATATCCAATATGCCGGAAAGTTGGGGGCTGGTGAAAGGGAATTATTTGTCCATGTATATTTTCCTCTACTATTGACAGTTCTTGTTCTCTGTCATATCATTCAGCATTGCATAGTTCTATTATGTAGTAACTAACAATAAATTTATCAATTAAACATTTCAGATTAATATAAGGCTAAGGAAACAAACACAGAAAAATATCTATTACCTGCATAAAAAATGAAACAATGTTCCTTAGCATAAGCAAATGCACCCCTACTAGCAGGAGTATTATGGCAAAGAAGACAAAGGCATTGACATAATGAATAACTCTATTAATGATATACTGAATGTATAACATATTGTCGAATCTATCTGACATAGAAAAAGGCAAAAGAGAGCTGCTGCCTAGTCCCCATCATCCATACAGCTAATAAAAATAGAGATCACCAATATGAAAGTGTAGCTGCAACTAGTAGTTCTGTCTCCTTTTATTGGCCATTCAATTCCAGATTGGCTGCGCCTTCACCTGAGAGAAATATTTTTGATGGGATCCATGGAAACAAACATGACATGCATGCTGCAGTTACGTCCTTCATGAGACAATAAAATATAATTAGGATCCCAATCGGCAATGCAAATTTCCACTTGTAGAATTGATGTGCTAAATGAGTATGGCAAGAAAGTCTAATGACCTCTTTTTCTGAGTTTAGCTGGGTGGCCATAGTGACGAAAAAGAACTGAGGTAGCAGTGTGACAAAACAATTATACTATGCAAATTTTATTGCAAATGTAAGGTGTCAAGGCTAAAATAGTTCCTACTAAGTTTTAAATAACCCTATAACCTGGTCCACATTCTTGGGTATCCCATGCAATCTGTAATAAAGTATTACAAGAAAAGAAAGAAAGCTCAGATATAACACCTCTTGAGCAGAAAAGCCACCTATATAAACTTTACAGCATCGTATTACTTGGGTATGAAATGAAATATTTATAATAAAAATTCAAGTATTTACTTTCATATTATCAATCTGGAACTGAAGTGTGTCTGGATCAACTTGAGTGTCTGAACTGCTACTGGAATCAAAGAAGAGCTTTAAGATGCTCTTTTGAGTTACCTTATGACGGCACTGAGGGCAAGATTTTGACCTAGAAAAAAAATTATTTTCAAAACATATAATCTATACTGCAATTGGTTACTTTCAGGAAATGCTAATTTAAGCATAACGGTGACTAATCAATATTTTGTTCCATACATATTACCTTCTGCTGCCAGGGCCATTATCATTATTATTATTAATATTATTATTATTATTGTTATTATTATTGTTATTATTATCATAATTATTATTATTGTTATTATTATTACTATTAATTATTATTATTATAATTATTATTATTATCAGAAGTCAAGCAACAAAAATGCCAATGACATCCTATCTATAATTACAAACAATTACTCACATTCACACTTAAAGACTATAAAGTCCATATAATCAAATATATACCAATGCTATATTAATAAGCATTTTCAGGGAGGAAAAAATGTATAATTTTTCTGAGTGTCCATGCAGCCTGTCTCTCAAGATTTGGCATGGCCAATAAGGATTCAAGTCTCTCAAAAACATGGGAACCAACAGTTCTTGCCAAGAGTTCACATTGGTGATCACTTTTACTGGATTTAGGACCAAAGGGGGTCTGTTCCTAAGCTACTGGAGAGGTCAGAAAAATTACTTTATGCTTATGTGATACAGTAATAATAGCAAATGCTGCATGCACACTATGGACAAATGTACAACAAACTAGTAAGAGTATTCAAAGGTGAAAGGTACAAAAGATTCAACACAACAATCACTACATTTCTGGTAGTACAGACGCTCCCCTACTTACGAACGAGTTATGTTTCGAATAGCCCTTTGTAAGTCAATTTGCTCGTAAGTTGGATTTTGGCACGTACAGGGAAAACACACACGCACACACAAACACAAACCTATGTAAGGCCAAAGCTTGAATATGCAGCCCCCTTTTGGAATCCACACTTGAAAAAGCACATAGTTAAGCTGGAAAAAGTTAAGAGAAATGCCATGAAACTGGTGCCAGAGATACGCAATCTCAGTTATGATGAGAGGCTGAGGGAATTAGACTTACCATCACTTGAAGCTAGAAGAATGAGGGGGGATACGTGATGCTGTTTAAATTCCTTCATAGTTATGACAGAGTGGATAGGGATAGATACTTTGATATGGCTGGCATTAAAACTATAGGTCATAGTTTGAAACTTCGTAAGAAAACTTTTTTGCAGGATGTAAGGGAGTACTGCTTTAGTGCAAGAGTCTTTGATAATTGGAATTGGCTAAGCCAGGAGGCAGTTAATGCTGACTCAATCCATAGTTTTAAGAACAAGCATGATAAATATCACAAAGTACAAAATGGAACCAACCAGAAGTAGGGAAGTTACGTGCTTGGGGTTCTTTCCCATTAGCATAAATAGGTAATTACACACACACACACAAAATGTGGCTCTTTCCCGTAAGCAAAAGTAGGTCCATAGTTTTAAAGACAGGCATATTAAGTTTCATTAAGTACAAAATGGAACTGACCAGGAGACAAGGAGTTACGAGCTTGGGGTTCTTTCTCATAAGCACAATTAGGTAATTACGTGCACGCACACACACATATGGTGACAGTCTTTAAATTCCTTCATGGTTATGATAGAGTGGATAGGGATCGATATTTTGATATGGCTGGCTCTAGAACTAGAGGTCATAGCTTGAAGCTTCGTAAGAAAACTTCTTTGCAGGATGTAAGGAAATACTTTTTCAGTGTAAGAGTAGTTGATAATTGGAATTCGCTAAGCGAGGAGGTAGTTAATGCTATCTCAATCCATAGTTTTAAGGACAGGTATGATAAGTATCACTAAGTCTAAAATGGAACCGATCAGGAGACGGGAAGATACGAGCTTTGGGCTCTTTCCCGTAAACACAATTAGGTAATCACACACGGGGCTCTTTCCAGTAAGCAAAATTAAGTAATTACACACACACACATGGCTATAGAAAATCCAAACTTTTCCACAGCTTTATCAGAGGAAAACAGAAGGTCAAAGAATAGGCTTTAAAGCTAAAGAGAGAGGATGGAAGCATCACTGAGATAGATGAAGAGATTTGCACTGAATTGAACAATGAGTTTCAGTCAGTATTTAAAGTAGAAAATACCCCACACCCTTAGATTGCAGAGATAGGAGCTCATGGGTCGGAATTAGAGACCATCATCATTTCAGCCACAGAGGTATGCTAAGCGCTGATGGAGTTAGATGCTCATTAAGCTACAGGTCCTGATAATATATCCCCTTTTGTACTTAAGAAATGCATTAAATCAATATCAGCAGCACCATGTATCATATTTGAAAAGTCGCTGGAATCAGGGGAGATTCCAAGATGCTGGAAACAAGCGAATGTGGCACCCATCTTCAAAAAGGGAAAGAGAGATACAGCTCTAACGCAAAGACTTGTTTCCTTGATCAGCATAGTGTGCATTGTTATGGAAAAACTACAAAGAAAACACACCTCTCTTCACTTGGAATCCTAAAAATTTTTGTCAGTGAGACAACATGGCAACAGAGAAGGTAGATCAACAGTAACAAACTTATTAGAATTTTATGATGAGGTAAGCCGAATATTACAGGAAAGAGAGGGCTGGCCAGATTACATATTCCTATACTTCCAGAAGGATTTTGATACAGTCCCACACAATAGACTTATTTAGAAGCTTCTAGCAAAGGCGAGAATAGGTGGAAATGTCTTGGAATGGATGAAAACTTACTTAGAAGGAAGGAAACAGTGTTAGGATAAGATAATCAGTGTCTGAATGGAGAGGGGTTATCAGTGGAGTTCCACAGGGTTCACTTTTAGAGCCACTTTTGTTCTTTGTATATGTAAATGACCTACCAGAGTCTGTAGATTCATTCGGAACATGTTTGCAGATTATGCACAGATTGTGAAGAAAGTAAGAGACGAAAATAATGGTAGAAAACTTCAGGAAAACCTATATAGTCTGCATGAGTGGTCAGAAAAGTGGCTAATGAAATTCAATACTTCAAAATGTACGGTAATGAGAATGGGTACAAGTGCAAGATGGCCCATGCTTGTCTACTCAATGTCAGGAGTAGAACTTCAAGAGACCGAGAATGAAAGAGATCTAGGAGTAAACATATTGGCAGATTTCTCTACAGAAATGCAAATAAATGGCATAGTAAGGGTAGCATATGCTTTCTTAGCAAATGTAAGGGTAAAAAGTTCAAAGATATGCCAATAAACTGGTGCCAGAAATACGCAATCTATGTTATGAGAGGCTGAGGGACTTAGACTTACCATCACTTGAATCTAGAGGGATGATAGGGGACATGGTGACGGTTTTTTAATTCCTTCATGGTTATGACAGAGTGGATTGGGATCGTTACTTGGATAGGGCTGGAATTAGAAATAGAGGTCATAGTTTGAAGCTTCGTATGATAACTTCTTTGCAGGAAGTAAGGAAGTACTTTTTTAGTGTAAGAGTATTTGATAATTGGAAGAGAGAGAGAGAGAGAGAGAGAGAGAGGGAGAGGGAGAGAGAGAGAGAGAGAGAGAGAGAGAGAGAGAGAGAGAGAGAGAGAGAGAGAGAGAGAGAGGAGAGAGAGAGAGAGAGAGAGAGAGAGAGAGAGAGAGAGAGAGAGAGAGAGAGAGAGAGAGAGAGAGAGAGAGAATCATTTATTTTTATTTTATTAATTTATTGCGCCAAGGCGTCAGACATGACATGAGTTTATACCATAGGTATTATTGTCGTCATTGTCAAAAGAGCAAATTAATAACTGTATTGTGTCTTTTTTTATGTCGGCAACCCCCCAATGGGGGAACCAGCCAAGGTAGATAGATAGATAGCATTATTGTCGTTATTATTATATTATTATTACTACAGTGGGTGAGTATCTGTAAAAGTAAAGTCATGAGATGCATGAGGAGTGTTAATGTTGGCAGATTGAATGTAGGAGTGAACGGGGAGTTGCTTAAAGAAGTTGAGAGTTTTAAGTATCTGAGGTCTCATGTATCAAGGAGTGGACGAGTGGATGTAAAGGTAAATCACTGAGTGAAGAAAGCAAGTAACTGTCTAGGTGGGTTGAACAGTGTAATGAGAAATAGATAATTGGGAATGAATGCAAAGAGAAGGATATATGAAGGTGTGATTGTGCTGACAGCATTGTATGGAGCAGAAACTTGGAATGCAAGAGAGGATGAAAGGAACAATTGAGTGTAATGGAGATGAGGTGTTTGAAAAGAATGATTGGTGTATCTAGAATGGATAGAGTAAGAAATGAGGATGTCAGGTTAGATTAGTGTGTTGAGTTGGTTTGGACACATTGAAAGGATGAGTAATGAACGAATTGTGAAGAATGTGGAGTACAGAAGTGATTGGAGTTAGGTTAAGAGGGGGACCTAGAATGAGATGGAATGATTGCACATGGAATGTCAGTGGAACAGGAAAGACTGAGTGCAAGAGATAGGAATGAGTAGAGGGAGATTGTGCATAGATGATGTGGGCCAAAGGGTTATCTAGCACCTGCTAGCTCAGTGAACTGTAATGGGGAGTTGACATGTGATGAAGCATTGGGGGTAAACCAGCTGCGGTTGTCGGGCCTCATTGTAGAATATCCTTGCCCGTCTACCTTGTGGGTGATCCAAGCAGGGTGGGAGGGGGGAGACATAGCAACCCTTTATCCCCAAGGAGGTGAGAGGAGTAGTTGAGGTATATGTGGATCATGGTGACTGCACGTATTTTGGCTCGGCCACCCCCCTTACAAGGGGGAATGAGGCATGTGTATAAGTATGTATGTATTATATTTATTATTACTATAATTATTACATTTGTTGCTGTTGTTTCGAGACAATGAACTGATGCCAACGCAAAGAACTTTTCATTCAGTCACTCTCTTTCGCTCTCTCTCATACAGATTATTATCATTATTATTATTATTGTGAGACGGTAGCACAAATAACTTCAGTAAAGGAGGATCTGCATTAAAAAAATAACATTCACACATGAAAAAAATTATGCCTGGTATACTTAATGGAGTTATTAAACAATGTCAACCATGACTTACAAGTTTCTCAGTAACCTTTGCATTTCGACTGCAGCTGGATATAGATTTAGAATAAACTATTCATGTATGAAACTTACAGCTAAAAATATATTAGGCAATACCTCTCAATCCACTGTATTAGACATACTGCGTGAAACGTGTGTCCACACGGCGTGGCCGATATATCATCCGAAACCACAAAGAGATCACCACATATGACACATCCAACGCGCATGATGAATTTTTGATAACCTTCATTCAAATTCAAACACAAAATCTGAAAAAATATCATAAAAGTAAATTAAACCTTATAATATATAATCCTGAGCACAGGATGGAATAGTGAAATTCAAGGAAGCTTCAATGTTTTTTAATTTTTAAATTACTAGATATGCTTATTTTAGTGGCTCTAACATCAGATAATTCTTATATTGGCATCAATGACATGACTACCCTAAATATACCAGCTGACGTATGTAAGAATCTCATGCAACAGTATGACATGCATCAGAAAAGGAATACAAGTCTTAACAGATACTCTCTAATAAAATACTATGCACTGAAAAATGGTAGATAATGCAGGCTCAGTGTCCAACAGACATTTTTAGTTTGTAGCTACTGGAATACTTAAAGGTTGGATTGTAAGAAAAAATACGTTTGCACAATAATAATGGCACTTTCAAAAAAAATTTCAAAGTTTCTAAACCCTATTCCAGCATAATAACATAGTAATGATTTCAATTTTAAGCAAAGCAAATGGTATCTTAACATACTGTATACAGTAATACCGCAACGTAAATTTACAGAACACAAATAAATTCACATCTGAAATGTATTATGATTATATAAATAAATCCAATACAAATATTTTCAATACTTTTCTGAGTAAAGTCTAATTTTATGAATATCGTGAATATCTTAAAAGAATCCTTAGGAGAAAACTATTGAATTATTTTCTTTTACTATAAAAAAAAATTATAGAATATTCTTTAAATTTTAAAAAGCCTGACATGTAACATGAATTACATCTCATATAACTTTCTTTTAGCTATGCAACCTTATGTTAAAAGAACTAAAAGTGCTAGGTGATTGAATTAAAAGTCAGTGTATTATGTCTGTCTTCAGAGATACACCATACTACTCCACAATGCCTTCTAGAAAAAAAAAAAATTATGGAATGTTACTTTTAACATTTTCAGGTGGTATTTCTTATGTAGTCAATGTAGTATAGTTATGGAAAGCTATATAAATGATAACAAGAATAATTAAAATTAGCAATAGTGAGTTTTCCATCACATTACCTGCTTACTATAATTAACAGCTTATAAAGTATGGGTGGCAACCCTATGTCATATGGTCTAGTTTCCTGGTTATGAAAATCTATAATAATAATAATAATAATAATAATAATAATAATAATAATAATAATAATAATAATAATACCATAATAGTTTAGTTTTTCTTTGTTTAAAAGTTTGTTAAATAAAACGTGAATAATAAAAATTCAACAATGATAATCTGCGCAAAATGCTAAAATGACAGAGTTGAATATTGCATATAACAAGATTTACCTCAAAAACTGATTCACTGACTCCCAGGAATGAAATATATCAAACTAATCAAAATCTAGCTTAAATATGAGTCCTTTATAACGCAATTGATCAGATTCATATAGAAAACATTAAAAAATCTTGAAATATCGAGACCTACTTGAACAGGATAAAATTCTGGAATGAGACAGCTGTAATTGTATAAATAAAATACCATTATGTTATATAAAGAGTTCGGTTTAGATTCGTTTTATGCACCCCCTCCATAGCCTGCCTGAGAAGTTATTATTACCCTCTTCTTACAATGTATTGCGTTGCCGTATTAACACCCAAATTCATGCTATTAAGGTATGTAAGGCTTCATATTTGAGCTAGGTTAGGCTGGCTGGATTAAGTTGGGTTAGGTTAGTTAGATTTTAAGTCATTTAAATACCCACCGCCGCCCACTAATGTCAGCTCTAACACAAAAAGTAGTCATTTCCGAGAAAAACAATTCTCATATTAAAGCCAAACATATCTATATACAAAAAAAAAAAAAAGTTTAATCCAATAACTGAAGTGGTGCATAAAATGAATCTTAACCATAAGTTAAAATTACATAGTAGAAATAGCTATACTGGAAGATCAAAGCATTAATTGGGTAATCTATCAGTTTAATATCGCACACTATTCCTAATCAACATAGATGGTTAGGTTAGGTTAAGAATTGTCACGTTAGTATTCCATTCATAACCTAACCTAACCATCTATGTTGGCTAGGAATAGTGTGCGATATTAAGCTGTTAAATTACCGTTCATTAACTCGGGGATTGAAAGTATACATTTCGTGTATTTATAATAAAACAAAACTACTAGACACATTTTACTAAATACTGACTTTCACACCCCCTATCTCAAGACCTTCTCTATTACGTTAGATTAAGTTCCTTTCGCTTAGTTTGATTACTGTTTAGAAACTAATTCATAATTTTGTTTTTTATTTCACTCGGTTTAGGTCATTTTATAAGTATCTGGAAAGGCTAAAATTTATCTTGGTGCTACTTAAACTTCCAAAGCAATAACAAAAGGCCCGATTTCTTAAACAGTGTAAACCTAGGATACCATATTGTGAGTTAGCTAGACACACAAATGGATATTGTTGATAGTTAGCTAGACACAAATGGATTTCATAAACGCATGTGACGCGGTTGTGTATGGCTAGGTAGCCACACACAGAACCGCGTCAGATGCGTTTATGAAATCCATTTGTGTGTCTAGCTAACTATCAACAATATCCATTTGTGTGTCTAGCTAACTCACAATATGGTACCCTAGGTTTACACTGTTAATGAAATCGGGCCAATATATCCTCAGATTTACTGTACTGTGGGGGTAAATTAAGTTATGCTCTTTATCTATATCAAAATTAGACAATATTCGCTTTTTATCACTTACAAAACTAAGTAAATTCCGTCTACAAAGAAAATCGCATACAAAGGTATCACGAAGTTTGAATTTCGTAATATCGGCGGTCAGATTACTCTCCGTAGGACGACATGTTGAACCCTTTTCAACTTCACAAAATGTAAACAATTATTTTCTCATGAATTAGTCCATTTATTTTTTATAGATTAAATAATTAATTATGTAAATATGTTGTATATGCTTATAGCTCTTCTTTTAACTGAATTTTACGAATGTAATTTACATTCGTGTTGGAATAAAAATAATCTATAAATATTCATTTTATGAAATTTATTAACAATTTCTACAGTGATAGCCTTCCACATTCTGTATTACTTTAAAATAAAGGCTAAATTCTTCTTTCAAACATTATTTTATATATTTTGCATAAGTAACAATATTTTGGAATGTTCATTAGTATGTTCAGACTGATTTAAATCACCTTCTTCTTCTTCCAGAAATCTTACAGGACACGAAGTATGAACATTTCAAATGCAATATATTCACTTATTTACTGACAAACTACATCTAAGAAAGCTAATCATATTCAAATAACTTTTGACGTACTATAAATATAAAAGTCTGTCTCTGTAAAGATGGATTTTAATTACAGCAGAAGCTATGCAAACCATAATGATATTGGAATATAAGGATGAGCCCTGGGTAATGATATTTACACACTACCAAGTGAGAGCTATTTAATAGGATAGGATAGGATAGGACAGGTGGGGGAAGAATAGTGACGGCATCGAGTGAACTCTCTTAGCCCTATTCAGGGTGTCATCACTGGTGAGAGGGGGGTAAAGGATGGGAAGGATTGGAGGGATAAGCACGAAATTTAAGGAAGTAAGAGATGAATAGAGAGGGGCAAACCCTCGTGCTAAGAATGCTATTTAATAAACCACTGCTATGTCACTTTACAATTATATGAGCTTGATTTATAGATTCCGTGAAAACTTATAGAAAGAGCGAAGATAATAGTGGCTAATCGTATGATACAGTGTCGTACCCTTATTAAACGCTCGTTTGTTTCCTTAACAGTGACAATAAGATCAGCAGCTCTAAACTGATAATAAAAAAAAATTAATCTCCTCTTATCTATCTATCTAACTAGCCAACTACAAGCGTGTTGAAATATCCCCTTATGTACTTAAGAAGTTTGCTAAACTATTATCAATAGCACTATGAACCATGTTTAAGAAGTCACTTGAATTTGTGGAGATGAGATGCCGGAGGCTAACGAATGTGGTACCCATCTTAGCGAGAGAGAGAGAGAGAGAGAGAGAGAGAGAGAGAGAGAGAGAGAGAGAGAGAGAGCCAAACTATTGAGAAAACACATTACTCAGTTCTCTACATTTGGAGTCCTTCAACTTTTTGTCAGTGGGACAACATGGCTTCAAAGAGGGCAGATCTACAGTAACAAAGTTACCTAGAATGTTTATGATGACCTAATCCAGATTTGTCAAAAATGTTGCCTTGTGTGTGCCAGTAGGAATGTTGCAGTGTCATATTTTCTTATGTTCTTAAGACTGCATAGCCTTAGGTATTCAGAAGGCATTTGATAAGGCTTAGTACCAGCTTGCCGATTCCCATATTGCCGATTCCCAAATTGCCAATTCCCAAATTGCCGATTCCCAAATTGCCGATTCCCAAATTGCCGACTCGCATTCAAATCAATGTAGCCATCAACGTATATTGACTTAATACTAAATATAAAATGCATTTAATATAAATATATTTAATTTTTCAATTTAGAAAGTGATAATTTAATTAAATCTAACAACAAAGGAGTATGATGCCAATTATGAGAAAAATTAATTACTTGCAGTGCATTGAGAAAATTATGATGAAAAACGTAAATGATCGGTGATTAATTAACGTTAATTAAATTTAGAAACTGTTAATTTAATTAAATCCAACAATAAATGAAAATGTTTCCATTTAAGAGATAAATTACTGACTCGTATTCATATCAATGTAACTATCACCTTACCTAACCTAACCATACCTAACCTAATCTAGCCTAATTAATCAGACCTAACCTAAATCAATCCCTGCAATCACCAGTGCGTAGTATACCAATAATAAATTCAGATTATTAGGTGTCGGCACTACGGGAATCAGCAGTTTAGGAAATCGGTAAGCCGGAATTATATGGAAGACACAGAAGATGCAAGTCATGACAAGAATAAGAGGAAATGTTTTAGAGTGGATAAAAACTGTAGTAAGACACTTAGGCCCGATTTCTTGAACAGTGTAAACCTAGGATACCATATTGTTAGTTAGCTAGACACACACAAATTGATTTCATAAACGCATATGACGCGGTTTTATGTATGGCTAGTATCCCGTACAGGAATCTAGCCATACACAGAACCGCGTCAGGTGCATTTATGAAATCCATTTGTGTTTGTCTAGCTAACTAACAATATGGTATCCTAGGTTTACACTATTTAAAAAATCGGGCCTTAGTATCTGACTAGAGAGAGATTAGCGGTTTGGTTTCACAAAAATCACATTTAGAGACACTTATCGTGCTCTGCAATAAAGTTAACAGGGAAAAAAAGTCACAGAAAAAAATCACAATTTTGGCTAGGGAAAAATTCACAGGTAAAACAGTCACAGGTTAGGTTAAGGTAAATTAGGTTAGGTAAAATTATACTTTTCCAGTGACCTTTTTTCCTGTAACTTTTTACCCATGATCTTACCTGGATTGACTTTTGTTCCTTATATATGTACATGACCTGCCAGAGTTTCTTAAGGTTATTTTAAATGTTTCAAGATGATTCAAATATAGTGAAGAAAGTTATAGTAGCGAAGAATAGCTGAGAACTTCAGGAAGACCTAAATAGCCTGCAGGAGTGGTATAACACACATTATTAAATGAAATTGGATTTTTGTGATCACTTTTGACTAATTCTGATCCTGTGATAACTTTTCTTGGTTAATGTCTGACTGATCTTTTTCTTCTGAAATGGCTGGTTTAGCAGTTAAGAAGATAATATAATAAGAATATGATAAACAATAACAAAAGGACACACTGAAACAAAGTAAAAAAATGAATAAATCATAAACGTTGATCTTGTACAAATGAGTAACCCCAGATCACCACTTAAAGTTAAATAATCCCTTAAAGCAGTGATTTCCAAACGGGGTTCCGCCGACCATCACCAAGGGTTCAGCGAGTAACCGTAAAATATTTGTGTGCTAATACAAATTGACAAAGATCTTAAATCATAATTTCTACTCAACAAAACGTCCCAAAGACTTTCCAGACACAAACATACTCGTACGTGTCAGTCAGTACAATGTATACAGTAATGAGAGCAAATAATATGCATAGAATTAAGAAAATAATTTATTGTTGTTGCGGGTGCTGGATACGCCCTTCATTCACACTTCGCAAGTTTGGCGATATAGGGGTTCCTTCTTGGAATATGAAAAATTATTACAAGGGTTCCTCCAAGGTGTAAAGGTTGGGAATCACTGCCTTAAAGGTTTTAGATAAGGTTAGAATAGGTTACGGCATGTTACATTAGGTGACTTGTCATGTAAATATGAGTAATACTAGGGCACCCTGGGGTTACTTGTCTTTACATACACACATACATACATACATACATACATATATCTGGACTTTCTCTCTCTTCGCCGTAAGGTATCTTCCCTTTCGCTTTTCTATCGCTACTACTTTCATTGCTGCTCTGAGGAGTTGGTGGGTTGCATCCCTCCCCCACTGCCGAGGCCGCGTAACACTCGCCAAGCAGCCTCATCTCAAAGGTACTGTGTGGAGATTTGTAGCTCGCGGATTGGTCGGTGCAGCGACTGCTTCTTCCCATCAACCTCCATACTCTGGAACTCTCTTCCTCCTTCTGTCTTTCCTAAGTCTTATGACCTTTCATCCTTCAAAAAGCAGATCTATCGTCATCTCAGTGCATAGACCTCCATATCTCTGGGGCCTCTGTACTTTGACTGTTTTTTTCTGTCTGTCGTTTTCCTTTGTGTGACGTTACCTCATCTCTGCCTTGTCCTCAACCTTTTTCTTTTCCTTCGTCTTGGTATTTTCTCATGCCCGGGCCTTTATTGATGAGGGCAGTTTCTGCCTGTCCCGGTGTCACACTCATAAATAAAATGTATGTATGTATGGATAAATAGATAGATAGACAGATAGATAGATAGGTAGATATGAAGCTTCTGGTACGTAATATACTGTACATGCAAACTTTTTATGACATGTGATTGTAACTCACGATACATGACTGTGCACGTCGGGGTCACTAACTGACGCAATTCTCCTGAATGATTCTATCATACACTGACAATTCTTTTTCCAATGGTTCAGTGTATGATAGAATCATTCAGCAGAATTGCGTCAGTAAGTGACCCCGACGTGCATAAATAATAATAATAATAATAATAATAATAATAATAATAATCACCATTTTCTATTTATTTTCGACAAAACGAAGACATTTAAGTAATTCACATAAATGTTTATTATTATAATTATTATTATTATTATTATTATTATTATTATTATTATTATTATTATTATTATTATTATAGTCACCGTGGCTTAAGCGGTGGCGTCCGCGACTCTGAGGCGGCAGGTCGAGGGTTCGCGTCCCGTCACAGTCTGAGGTTAGCAAGGGCATGCACTCAGGGTAACGCTTACATCTGCCAAAACAAGTCCTTCGCAAGACGGCAACCGTCCTAGCCCTTTGTAGAAAAGGGAGTCCGTGACGTAAAACCGGAACAGCATTATTATTATTATTATTATTATTATTATTATTATTATTATTATTATTACTATTATTATTATTATTATCATTCAACAAGTATAATTTTAATTAGAAAATATACTATAATAAATTAATCAAGTAAGTGTATGTCTTGAGGATTGAAATACGTAGAACTGGCCAGGGGCAGCCCCCACGTCAAGTCTTCCTATGCCTACATTTACACCGAATATTCTTATAAATTCTTGACACGTCTTTTATTATCCCCTTCAATCTGACAAGTCACATCTCTTATTCAGTTTGCGTATATTAGTCTCTTATTTCTGCCCAGTCTTTAAGCTTCTACGTTTTCTTAAATGTTGTCTTTGCCCCTGGGCCTGTTAAGGGCAATTTTCTTTGCCCGTCCCGGTGTCGCACTGCGATTTCTTAAATGTTGTCTTTGCTCCTGGGCCCGATGAGGGCAATTTTCTTTGCCCATCCAGGTGTCACACTCATAAAATATAAAGCAATCAAGCCCGGAATCTGAAGCATATCTAAAAAAAAAAAAAAAAAAAAAAAAATTGAGTGCACGATCTAGGAATATACTTCTTTTTATTTTAGTAAGAGAATTGGTATTAACTAAAAATCTGTGAGAGAAAAAAATTTTCAGTCCTAAAACATGCATATACGTTAAAGAGACTATAAAGACCAGGCGATGGGGACTTATGGGGACTGAGGTACTTTCTAACGAATAGCTTCCTTTCAAGCTCAGTGGAGTTGATAGGAGTCATAGTTCCCAAAAACTCAAGTTTAATAGTAAAGGTATTCCACTATTTGATACAGACTTTGCTCATTATGGGTACTATATTGATCGGATTGTGTGCCCTCTGCGCATTAAAAGAGGTAGAGGGGTAAGAATGCTTCCTCCGTGTTCTCCTGCGTGTCGTAAAGTGGACTAAATGGGGCGGAACGAGGGGATTGGTAAACCCCTCCTCTGTATTTACCTCCTACAAAAAGTCAAAGTACTTTCTTTGACTCATCCAACCCCCTTATATAGGGGAATATGACTTTGGCATATGGATGGATCTGTGAATACTAGATCAAGTATCAATGACTCATCCCTACCTCTGGATCTCATTGGTTGTATTACATATTGGCTTAGGAAATTCCCTTTTGCACAAACTAGGAATCTTACCCCAAAAGAATCCTCCTCACTGTAAGGGTCAAGGGTAATCCAATCTATTTCTCTATGATTAAAATCTCCCATAAACAAAATCCTACATTTTCTTTCTCGATCAATGTTAACAATTGAGTTTATGACTTCAATAGTACCTATATGACTTTCCTCATAATTTTCTAGCCTATGTTTGTTCCTTGCTGGTTATATGCAACAGTTATTACAATGCTCTCTGACCCAGTATTTACGTCAGCAACAAGAAATTCCTCCACCGGTCCTCTCAGATCTTTCAAGCCTTAATATTCTGAAACCCATAGAAAAAAAAACTGTGACACTGTTTATATCCTCATTTAGCTTAGTCTCTGTAACCGTTACTATATATGCCTTATTGTTGCGAATCCTATCCATAAATTCTACTGCCTTACCAGCTATTCCATCAGCATTTGTGTACAGCAATCATAATGAAACCGCACCCTCTGATTTTCTGTCATTACCTTCTTTATCTCCCCTTTGTCTGGGAAAACCTTCTCTTCTTCATTTCCTCCCTCATTTAACCTTCTAGCTTCTTGCAACAAGCTTTTGGTCCTTTCCATCTCTTCCTGTGTTCTGTATGGTCTAGTGAACACTGCTTTGAATTATTGAAGGTCTTTTAGGTTTTTCCTTATCAATATGTATCTAGATGTTTCCCCTGTCTCTAAGGTAATTTTCCTTGGTCTTGCCTTTCCCTCCCTAGAATATTTACCAAGTTGGTGAATGTTTACAATATTCTCTGGACCACATACTACATCCAAGCTTCATTATTAGGTCTAAAACCATAGCCTTATTTTGTTCAATTCCCCCCTGCCATGTTGACTCCTGGTATTCACTTATGCCTGAGATTACCAATGTATGCACATTCATGCAAGGAGCACATTTATTTATGTAGACATCTTCCATAATTTGCAGATGCCGAACAATTTTTTTCTTAATGTAGTATCCGTATTTCTCTCCAATATTTTTCCTGTGATGGAGCTCTGGTGTTTAGTAAGTATATTCTCCTCCTCCTCCTCCTCCTCCTCCTCCTCCTCCACATTATTATTATTACTATTATTATTATTATTATTATTATTATTATTATTATTATTATTATTATTATTATTATTATTATTATTATAATAATAATTATTATTATTATTATTATTATTATTATTATTATTATTATTATTATTATTATTATTATTATAAATATTATTATTATTATTATTATTATTATTATTATTATTATTATTAGTGTAGTTGTTGTTGTTATTACTGCTGTTACGCAATATTACGGGAGCTCTCCTCCCACCGATCGTTTCAGTGCATAAGGACACGTTAGCTACACGTTACTGTCGTATGCATATTACAAGTACAACGCATATGTTTGGGCTGTTGCCTGTTTTGTTTGCGGACTAGTCAGAATCAGCTACTACGAAATTCTCTTAGTCATTCTTAATAAAGAATCTCTCTCTCTCTCTCTCTCTCTCTCTCTCTCTCTCTCTCTCTCTCTCTCTCTGTGTAACATTCAGGATTCACCCATTTGTACTTATAAGTTAACTCAATCCATACTTCAATCTATACTTTTAAGAACTGGTATGATAAGTATTACTAAGTACAAAAATGGAACTGACCAGGAGACGGGAAGTTACAAGCATGGGGCTCTTTCCCGTAATCACAATTAAGTCATTACAAAACGGTGTTACTCTGCCAACTCTGAAATTAAAAAATGGAGAAAAGAGAAAAGGGTGGAAGGAGTTCCTCCGCCAACAATTTAGAGCAGACTATTTCTGGTGAATATATATATATATATATATATATATATATATATATATATATATATATATATATATATATATATATATATATATATATATATATATATGTGTGTGTGTGTGTGTGTGTGTGTGTGTGTGTGTGTGTGTGTGTGTGTGTGATTATCTAATTGTGTTTACGGGAAAGAGCCCAAAGCTGGTATCTTCCCGTCTCCTGATCGGTTCCGTTTTCTACTTAGTGATACTTATCTTAACCCAGCCTCTGGGTTGCTAGAAATAGCAGCCCAGTGCCGGTCCCAAGCCCGTAAAAATGGGGAGGGTTGGCGTCAGGAAAGGCATCCGGCTGTAAAACCCTTTTGCCAAAACCCATGGATAGCAGTCGAGAGACTGATGCGGCCCCATGTGGAAATGGGAGCGCAAATAGAGGAGGAAGAAGTGAGGCCTTCGGACTGACGGCTTGGACTGGGCCCCACTCGTCAACCTCGGTGAGCTTCGTGCTCGCCGAGGGCCGGTGGGCTCGCCTCGACGCGCCGGAAAGATGTCCAAACTTGATCATTTAGAGGAAGTAAAAGTCGTAGGTGAACCTGCGGAAGGATCATTACCGGTGGAGCGCTAAATAATCTTACCTGTCCTTAAAACTATGGATTGAGATAGCATTAACTACCTCCTCGTTTATCCAATTCCAATTATCAATTGCTCTCACACTAAAAGAGTACTTTCTCACATCCTCCAAAGAAGTTTTCTTAAGCAGCTTCAAACTATGACCTCTATTTCTGGTGCCAGCCATATCAAAATATCGTGTGTAATTTTATAAACCCACTTAAATAAATACTTCCATATATGGGTTGAGCTAGTTCTAGCCAAGGCATTTTTATCCTACAAGTCTATATATATATATATATATATATATATATATATATATATATATATATATATATATATATATATATATATATATATATATATATATATACACATATATATATATATATATATATATATATATATATATATATATATATATATATATATATACATATATATATATATATATATATATATATATATATATATATATATATATATATATATATATATATATATATATGTATGCATATATATTTGTATATATATATATATATATATATATATATATATATATATATATATATATATATATATATATATATATATATATATATATATATATATATATATGTATGCATATATATTTGTATATATATATATATATATATATATATATATATATATATATATATATATATATATATGTGTGTGTGTGTGTGTGTGTGTGTGTGTGTGTGTGTGTGTGTGTGTATATATATATATATATATATATATATATATATATATATATATATATATATATATATATATATATATATATGTGTGTGTGTGTGTGTGTGTGTGTATATATATATATATATATATATATATATATATATATATATATAGTATAGATACATACATATATATATATATATATATATATATATATATATATATATATATATATATATATATATATATATATATATATATTTTTTTTTTTTCCGGTTTTACGTCACGGACCCCCTTATCAACCAAGGGCTAGGACGGTTGCCTTCTTGCGAAGGACTTGTTTTGGCAGATGTAATCCTTACGCTGAGTGCATGCCTTTGCTAACCTCAGACCGTGACGGGGCGCGAATCCTCGACCTGACGCCTCAGAGTCGGAGACGCTACCGACTGAGCCACGGCGACTACATATATATATATATATATATATATATATATATATATATATATATATATATATATATATATATATATATATATATATATATATATATATATATATATACTTTAGTTTAGTTCCTGTCTATTGAATTTAATAACGTTCCTAAGGTCAGTCAGGGGATAAAATTCATTGCATGCCTGCATAGTCTTCTTATCTTATCTCGCTTTATCTGTGATTACCTAATTGTGATTAAATAATTGTGTTTACGGGAGAGAGCCCAAAGCTCGTATCTTCCCGTATCCTCATCGGTTCCATTTTATACTTAGTCATACTTATCATACCTGTCCTTAAAACTATGGATTGAGATAGCATTAACTACCTCCTCGCTTAGCCAATTCCAATTATCAACTACTCTTACACTGAAAAAGTATTTCCTTACATCCTGCAAAGAAGTTTTCTTACCAAGCTTCAAACTATGACCTCTAGTTCTAGAGCCAGCCATATCAAAATATCGATCCCTATCCACTCTATCATAACCATGAAGGAATTTAAAGACTGTCACCATATCCCCCCTCACTCTTCTAGCTTCCAGTGATGGTAAGTCTAATTCCCTCAGCCTCTCATCATAACTGAGATTGCGTATTTCTGGCACCAGTTTCGTGGCATGTCTTTGAACTTTTTCAAGCTTAGCTATGCGCTTTTTCAAGTGCGGATTCCAAAAGGGGGCTGCATATTCGAGTTTTGGCCTCACATAGGTTACATAAATATTTCTGAACATTTCCTTGTCCATGTGCCTGAAGGCTACCCTTACATTTGATAAGAATGCATATGCTGCCCTTACTATGCCATTTATATGTATTTCAGGAGACAAATTTGCCAGTATGTTTACTCCTAGATCTCTCTCATTTTCTGTCTCTTGAAGTTGTACCCCAGCCACCGAGTAGTCAAGCTTGGACCTTCTTGCACTTGTACCCATTCTCATTACCTTACATTCTGAAGTATTGAATTTCATTAGCCACTTTTCTGACCACTCATGCAGATTATTTAGATCCTCCTGAAGTTCTCTACCATTGTTCTCGATTTTTACTTTCTTCACAATCTTTGCATCATCTGCAAACATATTCATGAATGAATTTACAGACTCTGGTAGGTCATTTACATATACAAGGAACAAAAGTGGCCCTAAAACTGAACCCTGTGGAACTCCACTACTAACTCTTCTCCATTCAGACACTGAGTGTCTTACTCTAACCCTCTGTTCCCTTCCTTCTAAGTAAGTTTTTATCCATTCCAAAACATTTCCACCTATTCTAGCCATTGATTGCAGCTTCCTAATAAGTCTCACATGTGGAACAGTGTCAAACGCTTTCTGGAAGTCTAGGAATATGCAATCTGCCCAGCCCTCTCATTCCTGTAAGATTTGGCTTACCTCATCATAAAATTCTAATAAGTTTGTTACTGTTGATCTACCTTCTCTGAAGCCATGTTGCCCCACTGACAAAAAGTTGAAGGATTCCAAATGAAGAGAGATATGTTTCCTTAGTAGTTTCTCCATAACTTTGCAAACTATGCTGGTCAAGGAAACTGATCTATAGTTCAGAGAGAGAGAAATGCATTAACTGTAAATACCATTATTTATTACCAAGTTCCAGGTGTATATTTATAAGTACAATATATTTATCGTCTGACTGCAGACGGCTTGCAGTTCATATTATACAATATCCTCATAAACAATATTCCTAGAAGGCATTCAACAGAATGCAGGTGTGCTAAGCCGTGTCAGTTATAACACAAATATTCCATGTGTGCTGTGATTTGGATTACCACCTGCGACTTTTTTCGATACGCTCTTAGCCAGAAAACTTTAACAAGATCACAGCTTCGACATGTATTAAAAGTCCGAAAGAATAAATATGTTTTTTTTTTTCCTTTAATATGGTTGAAGGGGAAATACATTTTGGTACAAGGAAGGCACGTGTGTGAGTGTTTGTGTGTCTATTCCTATGTAGATAATCTCCGAACAGACATGAGATGTCAAATTTCGGTGATTAGTCTGAGATTGAGGAGGCAAAAGGCAGGTACTTAATGTGTGGCTAGGTTCGGTTAACCAAGAGCAACCTAAATTAAACTAACCAAATTATAAATTTAGAATCAAACGGGTTTGCTATTGAGGTTGATGGTTGGTGCTTTATCTGGGATTGAGGAACGTTAGGTGGCTATTCTAGGTTTGATCCTCTTAATTTAATTATATATTATTGCTTTGACTGAAAATCTATTGATATTTATTTGAAAACGGAAGCAACTATGAACGAATAAACGAGCCTATATAAAAATTATATTTTGATACTACTACTACTACTACTACTACTACTACTACTACTACTACTACTACTACTACTACTACTAAAAGTAGCAGTATCACTAATAGTAGCAACAGCAATTTTATATTACACTATTATATTTGACCAGATTCCCTAATTCCAGTTTCAATAATTACACCTTAAATGTCCAGATTCTCGCAAATTTCTAACAACTACAATAACTTCTACTACTACTAATACTACTATTAATACAAATAAAAATACTACTACTACTACTATTACTACTCCTACTACTACTACTACTACTACTACTACTACTACTACTAATAATAATAATAATAATAATAATAATAATAATAATAATAATAATAATAATAATAATAATAATAATAATAATAATTTTAATGGATGGATTCGGTTTTACGTCACGAACTCCCTTTTCTACTAAGGGCTAGGACAGTTGCCGTCTTACGAAGGACTTGTTTTGGCAGCTGTAATCGTTACCCTGAGTGTATGCCCTTACTAATCTCAGTCCGTGACAGGGCGCGAACACTCGACCTACCTAATTATTATTATTATTATTATTATTATTATTATTATTATTATTATTATTATTATTATTATTATTATTATTATTATTATTATTATTATTATTGTTGTTGTTGTTGTTGTTGTTGTTGTTGTTGTTGTTGTTATCTTTGTAAATATTGTTGTTGTTATTATCTCTTCCGTACTATACGTTCTTGTAAGAAGTTAGATATAAAGCAAAAACGTAGTATGATTAAAGTAGCAGCGGTATAGAGTATAGCTGATGACGTATTAGTTATGACTCATATACATGGTGGAAGACATTTCAATCAATGACACCAGAGCACTTCTTGAACGTTCATATTCGGTTTTGGTAAATAGTGCTTTTTCTAGAAACATCGTACGTTTTCCGATACTTGTAATCTCAGTAGCATATGATAAGATACTCCGATTCACAACAAGTTTTTGTTTCTCATAATTCCAAAAGCAACATGTTAGCTGGCATGCTAACGAAATACAAAGTTCAAAAACATGCCACGAAGCTAGTGCCAGTAATATGGAATCTCAATTATGATGAGAGGCTGAGAGAATTAGACTTATCATCGCTCGAAGCGAGCAGATTGAGGGGGGATATGGTGAAAGTCTTTAAATTCCTTCATGGTTATGGATGAGTGGATAGTGAACGATATTTTGATATGGCTGGCTCTAGAACTAGAGGTCATAGTCTGAAGCTTCGTAAGAAAACTTCTTTGCAGGATGTAAGGAAATACTTTTTCAGTGTACGAGTAGTTGCTAATTGGAATTCGCTAAGCGAGGAGGTAGTTAATGCTAACTCAATCCATAGTTTTAAGGACAGGTAAGATAAGTATCACTAAGTACAAAATGGAACCGATCAGGAGGCGGGAAGATACGAGCTTTGGGCTCTTTCCCGTAAGCACAATTAGGTAATCACGATTAGGTAATCACACACACACACACACACACACACACACACACACACACACACACACAGGTAATCACACACACACACACGTGAGGCAACATGGCTTCAGAGAAGGTAGATCAACAGTAACAAACTTATTAGAATTTTATGATGAGGTAAGCCAAATCTTACAGGAAAGAGAGGGCTGGGCAGATTGCATATTCCTAGACTTCCAGAAAGCGTTTGACACTGTTCCACATAGGGCTTATTAGGAAGCTGCAATCAATGGCTAGAATAGGTGGAAATGTTTTGGAATGGATAAAAACTTACTTAGAAGGAAGGGAACAGAGGGTTAGAGTAAGACACTCAATGTCTGAATGGAGAAGAGTTAGTAGTGGAGTTCCACAGGGTTCAGTTTTAGGGCCACTTTTGTTCCTTGTATATGTAAATGACCTACCATAGTCTGTAAATTCATTCATGAATATGTTTGCAGATGATGCAAAGATTGTGAAGAAAGTAAAAATCGAGAACAATGGTAGAGAACTTCAGGAGGATCTAAATAATCTGCATGAGTGGTCAGAAAAGTGGCTAATGAAATTCAATACTTCAAAATGTAAGATAATGAGAATGGGTACAAGTGCAAGAAGGCCCAAGCTTGACTACTCGGTGGCTGGAGTACAACTTCAATGAGAGAGATCTAGGAGTAAACATACTGGCAGATTTGTCTCCAGAAATACATATAAATGGCATAGTAAGGGCAGCATATGCATTCTTATCAAATGTAAGGGTAGCCTTCAGGCACATGGGCAAGGAAATGTTCAGAAATATTTATGTAACCTATGTGAGGCCAAAACTCGAATATGCAGCCCCCTTTTGGAATCCGCACTTGAAAAAGCACATAGCTAAGCTTGAAAAAGTTCAAAGACATGCCACGAAACTGGTGCCAGAAATACGCAATCTCAGTTATGATGAGAGGCTGAGGGAATTAGACTTACCATCACTGGAAGCTAGAAGAGTGAGGGGGGATATGGTGACAGTCTTTAAATTCCTTCATGGTTATGATAGGGTGGATAGGGATCGATATTTTGATATGGCTGGCTCTAGAACTAGAGGTCATAGTTTGAAGCTTCGTAAGAAAACTTCTTTGCAGGATGTAAGGAAATACTTTTTCAGTGTAAGAGTAGTTGATAATTGGAATTGGCTAAGCGAGGAGGTAGTTAATGCTATCTCAATCCATAGTTTTAAGGACAGGTATGATAAGTATGACTAAGTATAAAATGGAACCGATGAGGATACGGGAAGATACGAGCTTTGGGCTCTTTCCCGTAAACACAATTAGGTAATCACAATTAGGTAATCACACACACACACACACACACACACACACACACACACACACACACACACACACATATATATATATATATATATATATATATATATATATATATATATATATATATATATATATATATATATATATATCAAATAAGCACATAACCACATCTGAAAACATGAATCATATTTTACCCTGACCGGGACTCAAACTTAGGACACATAATTACTGAGCAAAGGCGTGTATATGAACAAAAACGCATTCAAATAGAATGCGTTAATTCCTAGTATAGCAGTTAAGATGCAAGGTTGGCTTTTCTTTTAGATCTTCTGTGGTGTAATTGGTAGAGCCTTGGCACAGTAATTATGTGTCCTAGGTTGGAGTCCCGGTCGGGGTAAAATATGATTCATAAGTATATATATATATATATATATATATATATATATATATATATATATATATATATATATATATATATATATATATATATATATATATATATATGAAGCTATGAAGGAAAAGTAAAACGACAGAGTACTGAGATCTTCCAGTCTGTATATTAGTCCACCTTCAGAACAATTGCGAATAAAATAAAATGAGGGAACATCTCAGGTCGAGGGTTCGCGCCCCGCCACGGTCTGAGGTTAGCAAAGGCATGCACTCAGCATAAGGATTACATCTGCCAAAACAAGTCCTTCGCAAGAAGGCAACCGTCCTAGCCCTTGGTTGATAAGGGAGTCCGTGACGTAAAACCGGAACCGGAACTAGAATCATATAGACTGATAAAACCCTCACAACACGGGTTTCTGAAGGGTTTCTCGTGTTTTACAAACTTACTGTCTCTTTACTCAGAAGTTTTACTGGCAATGAAAACGATACACTATATCTAGTTTTTAGTAAACTTCTCGATAGAGTTCCTCGTAAGAGACTAGTTAAAAAGCTTGAAGCTCATGGTGTAGATGTTCTCAGATGGATCAAAGATTGGTTATTGGACAGGAAACAGAGGGTTTGCATAAATGGAGAGAAATCGGAGTGGGACTCAGTTACTAGCGGGGTACCACAAGGTTCGGTACATGATCCTCTATTATTCATCATATATATATAAATGATCTGGATACGGATATCAGTAGTAACCTAGGCAAATTCGCAGGTGACACTAAATAGGTAGAATAATAAATGGAAAAGAAGATATTCATGCTTTACAAGATGATCTAGATAAATTATTTGAATGGTTGGAGAGGTGGCAAATGGAATTTAATGTTGAAAAATGTAAAGTAGTGAAAATGGGTACTATAATAGACAATACGAGTTATAAGCTAAATAACCATGAAATCATGAGCTCTCAGTGTGAGAGGGGTTTAGGAGTTCTTGTGAGTAGTAATCTTAAGCCAAGAGAGCAATGCACTGCTTTCAGAATAAAGCATTCAAAAAAACACACAATATTGAATCATTACTAGTGCTGACCTGAGAGCTCGGAAAAGACCTAAGCGGCTAGTTATAACTGTAGAAAAGAGATATTTAAAAAAAAAATACTTATGGGGAATAAAAGAAGACATAAATCATGAGGTTTTCGTAAAATTTACCTACGTACTTTGGGTGCATGATACGCAGTTCGCAGTGAGCTCGGATGGTCGTTTATAAGAGTGGTTCTCAACCTTTTTTTTGCCCGCGACCCCCCAGACAATATCAGTAGACTCTTGACCCTAGCCTCCCCCCGAAGTGCTTCTGACACACACTCACACACAGGTAGTTAATGCTATCTCAATCCATAGTTTTAAGGACAGGTATGATAAGTATCACTAAGTATAAAATGGAACCGATCAGGAGACAGGAAGATACGAGCTTTGGGCTCTTTCCCGTAAACACAATTAGGTAATTAGGTAATCACACCGATCAGGAGACGGGAAGATGCGAGCTTTGGGCTCTTTCCCGTAAACACCATTAGGTAATCACAATTAGGTAATCACACACACACTAGAACTAGAGGTCATAGTTTGAAGCTTCGTAAGAAAACTTCTTGCAGGATGTAAGGAAGTACTTTTTTTAGTGTAAGAGTAGCTGATATTTGGAATTCGCTAAGCGAGGAGGTGGTTAATGCTTACTCAATCCATAGTTTTAAGGACAAGTATGATAAGTATCAGTAAGTACAAAAATGGAACCGACAAAAGTAGCACCAACTACGCCCGTATGTTAACAAAGATTACCGAAGTGTGTTTTACACTCCATCCATATACCAATGCCATATTCCCCCTTATAAGGGGGGTGGCAGAGTCAAAGAAAATACTTTGACTTTTTGTGGGAAGTAAATACAGAGGAGGGGATTAATATGTATAAAATAGAAGGTATATCTTCTGCCAATAGTAAGATCTTAACCAAGCTAACTCGGATAAATCCAAATAACCTAAACATAATGTCTGTCAGTTTTTAATTTCTCATTATCAGAGGAAAGTTTGAACATACCCGTGGATATCAGCCACCTGGCGTTATGCCCAAACGTGCCACGTAACATGAACTTTTGTAACACGAGAGTTACAGAGAGCTCCAGACACTGTCTGTTGAGAGTTAGGGAATATGCTATAAATTTTTACAAAGAGTACCCAAGCAGAATTTATAAACTAGCCTAATTATATATATATATATATATATATATATATATATATATATATATATATATATATATATATATATATATATATATATATATATATATATATATATATATATATATATATATACTCACATAGAAACTCTAGGATGTTAATTATGATAGATTTCAAGCATAGAGATACAGACTAGAAGAGTCTTGAAACACAACAAAGAGAATACCTTTGAGGGCATGATTCCTAGATTGTGAAATTAAATTTTCTGCACATATGTGTTGGAACAAACCAGATACAGGGGAGGAGTTGATTCATTGCTAAATCCGGTATCACTGATTACGATTTGGCTATTGGTAAAATTGAGTGAGAGCCACCAATTGAAAGAAGTGACCACTGTGTGTTGTTGATGAGATTATATTATCAAGGATGTTCTGCCTAAGAGTGGAGGGATTGAGAGGGTTATTGGGAAAAATTATCCAATAAAAGATTACAAGAGAAATAAGGATTAGTTTGCATATATTGTCTAGGGAACTTCATTTATAAAAACAAATCTGCACAATTATAACGAACAAACCAGGAAAAAGCAAACATTTACTTCCATTTGGCAATGGCTATTCTTTTACAAAACTAAGAGTACACTTATATGTGGACATGTAATTGAACTTATAAGAAACTATTCAAATTCACAAGCTCTACATATCTTTTTGAAGGAACATGAGATGATAACCTTTGCAAACCATCTACCAAAATATGAAATATCACTAGAGAAATTATTCCATATGAATGTAAGAGGGCAATGAATGGAGATATGTGGGCGAAAACGTTTAAATGCCTGGCAAAACTAAAAACAAGCAGGAAATGAGTATCTAAGTCAAAGAGAAGCGGAGAGTGTATATATGAGATATTACGAAGAAAGATGAGGAAGATCCCAAACTTTTCGACAGGTTTGTCAGCTTGAAATTAAAGGTCAATGAGCAAGCTTCTAAGGTTAGAAATGGCACAGGGAAGCAATACTGAGACATATGAAGAAATCTAAAGAATTAAACGATAAGGTTTTGCGGGTGTTTACAGTAGAGAATATTCCGTTCCCTCATTATGCAGAGATGAGAGAATATGGACCAGTTTAAGAGAACATAATCATTTTAGCTCCAGAAGGAGCCAGACCATTAGACACTCATAAAGCTATGAGGCCTGACAGTATATGCCCTTTACATACTTAAGAATTGTGCTACACCATTATTTGTAGCACTATGCAGCATAGCTGAGAAGTCGCTGGAATCTAGGGAGATTCCAATATGCTAGAAACAAGCAAATATAATATTTGTCTTCAAAGATAAAAGGTGTGACGCACCTCTATACTATAGGCCAATTTCACTGACTAGGACAGTGTACAGAGTTATAGAGGAGCTACTGGGAAAACACATTTCGCTTCGAAACCTGCAACTTTTTCCTCTGTGAGAGAAGGCTTGTCTGTGCTAACAGAACAAGAGTTTTGGTATGAGGGAAGCCTAATCTTACAAGAAGACAGGGCTGGGTAGATAGCATATTCCTAGATATTCTTAAAGCATTTGATACATTTACACATAAGACACTCATTAAGTAGCTCCTAGAAGGGATGAAGCAGAGGGTCTGAGTAAGACGTGCAGTGTCTAACTAAAATCATCTGACATGAAATAAAAAAAAAGTACTTCGTTACACTTTGCAAAAGGATTTTTCTCGTGAATCTCCAAATTATGACTCAAATTCTCGTATCATTCCCGATCAAAGTATCATCCCGTATCAACTGTCAAAAATATGTAGTGCTATAAAAATCATCATCATATCACCTCTCTTTCATTTAGCATCAAGTGTTTGTAAGTCTAGCTCCTTCAGCCTTTCCTCATATTGAGACTACATAGCTCTGTTACCAGCATCGTAGAATGTCTTTGAAATATCTGCAGCTTATGTCTTTTAGTGTGGATTCCGTAAGGAAGCTGCACATTCCTTACTATTTCTCTGTCCTTGTTGTTTTAGATTCTCCTCCCACGGATGGTTGGAATGGGTTATGGAAGGATGGGTGGAACGGGTCATAGAGGACCAATAGGTTTCTCTGTCCCTATGCCTAAAGGCTACACTTAAGTATGCTAAAACAACATATGTAGTCTTTACTGTAGTATTCGCGTGCACTTCCAGACATAGATTTGCCAATATATGAGCAATAATTTACGTTTTGGAATTCTGAATCTCATTAACCACTTGTCTGGCCACTTATGCAGACTATATATCAAGTTTCCCATCAGCACTTTGAGGCAAAAGATTCAGAGGTGTACCAGATCTCTGTGCCACTACCCTTTTTAATCGCCTACTAGTACTCACAGAAAACATTACTAACAATATATTAATATTAAATAACACGCCATTCATTCATCATAAAAATTTTCCTCAGGCCGTTAAAATAGCTAACCACACCATAATTATGGATTTCGAATTTACCGCCTGAAAAACTTTATCCGCTATTTTTTATTCTCATATTAATATCTTTCGCTGAAAAATTCAGTGACATACATAACTATTCATAAATTCAAAAATTCAACAGGGACTACGAATGTTGATACTGTCGATCTATTAAGAACCTCCAATAAACAAAATATTTTTACGTAAACCCACCATGAATGGGACATTGGGCTGATGCAACTCCTAGGAAATATTCATGACGTCAGTGTATCACTCCGCTATCATAATTAATATAAAATAAAAATATTAGGAAGTCATCTTCATTGCTTTTCTCATATAATAATGTGTGATTATAGTCATTAAATGTGAAATGCGATAATTACAGAAGATTTTATTCATATAATGACTAGTGTCTTCATTAAATATGGAGAACTAGTTTTACTCTCGGATGGAAAAATGTGCAAAGCGGCTGTTTATATATCTCGTTCTCAGCAGTTTTGTTCAGTCCTAACAAAAATGAAGTCGAATCAATATTAGTATACACGTGACAGCATGGCTTATATCTCCAACGAAATTAATTTAACAAACGAGTGTTGTGCAATGTCCAGTAGTGAATTTTCCATGATCAGCAATAATTACGAGTGTGGATATGAGTGCGAAAATCCTGTGATGAACTTTGAGGAAAAGTTTACTCTCTCGCACTCTTTTGAAGACACTTTTGATGACCATTATTGGTGCCCATGTCAGAACGGTCCTACCTTGTGTCAAGAATTTAGAGGCGAACATCGCAGAAGAAGTGTGCGACAGATTCCTCGGTGGCATCTGTTTTGGCGGGCCATTAAAAATATTAACCAATCTTGAAGTTAATTTTCCATCCTTTCAACTCTGAATCACGTAAGCATATTCAACCTTGGGTAAAATTAGATTTATTCACCCCATGTAACCTAACCCAACTGGCTTTTAGCTTATTCCAACCAAACCTAACTCAACCTAACCTAGCAGACCTAATCTGAGTCGATGGTATGGAAGGGTGCCTAAAAAGCTGTGCCAAGCTTTGATTAGAATAAATTTTTGTCTAGTCATTGGAACTAAAAACTATTTGTTCTAAAAAATCAGGTACATTTTTAAATTTAAACTATTTTTTAATCTAGCTCAAAACTATATTGTATACGGTGACTCCATGACACTGGTCATTGGTAACTTCAGAAAATATTTACTTTCGCACCCTCAGTGAGGAAATGAAGTATAAAACAAAGAAAAAAGTTTCAAAACCACCAAAAAAGAAAAGTTATCAAACGGTATTATTGCATTATAGGACCACCTCTGTTTTCCATTTGAAATAAAGGTGTTCTGCTAGTTTTTCATGTGTTTTAAGCGAATCTGACCTTCATTTGCTCCGGAAATTAGTCCTTCACTCTGAAAAATTAACCGTTAGTTAAAAATCACTGGGAAAAATTAACCGTTAGTTAAAAATCATTGGCTTTCTGGTAAGTGAAGAGTTGCTGAAGCCGCCCGTTACTCAGTTTCAAATTGCGCACTGAGTTAATGAAATAATGGGGTTAGGTTAGTTCAAAACAAAAAACTACCAAAAAAAATTTTTTTTCAATTGGAAAATAGAGGTGGTCCTATAATGCAATTTTACCCAAATTTCTTAACGGGTTGAATTATGCTAACCTTATAATAAATACCATGATCATTTTCCTCACTCGGGGTGTGGAAGTATAAATTTACCATGTATATAAAAAACGGAATAATTTGATGCAGCTATTTGGGTCGAGGAGGGCTAAATATTCTTCCATATCAATAGTGATGCCTAAATCTTTGAATGTATATCAATTTAATAGAAATTACTAAGTTTACAACTTACTTTTTGGCCTTCGACAGGCAACCACCTAGCAGTTTACATAATGATACTTGTGAAATGCTTTTTAATAGTCATGAAAAAGCATAAATGATATTCCTTATTTTGAATTATATAATTTAAATACTAATTTTCATTTAGGTATTTTTTTTAATTTATGAATCGATTTAATATAACCCACATGAACCCCATTAGGATCAAGTAAAAGATAGCTACCCCAGTACATTAAATAATCCATTGTCAGGTAAGGATAATAGCCTCTTAAATTTCAGGATTATATAATGTACTAGGAGTCATTATCTATACTTGATCTCTCCATCCCCCTCACCAATGTGACCAATCAACTGCCTCCAAAGTGCTTTTGACCTATTGGAGGTACTAAAAATAGTAATTTAACACCACTGAATCTCAGCACCAGCCAACTACCTCCAAAATGCTTCCTGCATGAAGTGTGTGCTCTATATAGTAGTAAGGGATAACTAGGAATACCATTTTTTTTTTCTTTTATGTGGCAGCCTTTCCATGATTTTATGCTTGTAAACAAATCTAATGTTTTAGGATATTCACAGAGATGTTACTCAAAGCTCATTGGCCAAGCTATACCCTTCTCAAGATTGTGTATTACAGAGATTAATAATATGCAGTTTTTGTTCTTGAATAGAAAATTGAGGATGCGTCTGTCTCGTAACAAGTACCTTTGAATGAAGCCTCATCTTAGATTTTTTTGCCTTTTATGTTTTTGCTGTATTTTAGTTCGTAGTGAGATAAGATACAGATATAAAATTGAGACATTGTCCTCGGTGGAAGCAAAGTATGTGTATTTGTTGTACTTTATGATTAGTAAAAAAACATAAGGAACACCATCATGCCTAACAGGTGAAAAACAATTTCTCTTCCTCAGGTTCAGCAAGATGGATGTCAAAATGCCCTTTCTTCCAAGCTCTTTAGGCTTTGGTGGTTGGGAAAGCTGGTATAGGGGCATGACAGGCAAGAAAGAACTTAACTCGGTGGCTCCTCGAGTCAGACTTGACCAGAATTTCCACCTACCTATTCTTGATGCTGATAACTCCATGTTATCAATAGCAGGCCCATTTCCAGTCTTTTGTAAGTTGTATATATTTTAAATTGTCAGAAGCAAATTTGTCTCCAAGTTACAATTTTTTTTTATATGTGGATTGTGACTTATTGTATTTTTACATTTGTCTTTGCAATTTAAATTTAATCATCTTTGCTGACACCATTGTCTATTTTGCTTCCTTACAGGCTCTCAGATTATGACTTCAAACTACAACAATTGCAAATACATGCGTCATACCCCACCAGTGACGTTGGTGAATCAAGTGAATGGTATGACCTCACCCCAAGGCATCCGTACTGAGGCTCAGCCCCCTTTGTTGAAAAGTAGTGACGTTGGTCATCCATTGTGGTACCCAGCCAGTTCTGAATCGCAGCTTGAGTATCAAGATCTCTTGCAAAGTTTCTCCTTCCATCCCAGCTATTCTGTGTTTACAGACAGCAAAATTAAATCAAGTAAACCCCTTAATCCTGAAGCAAAGGAATGGGTGCCAAATAAATACAAAGAAAGTAATTACAGTAACGTTTCCAAGACTAATCCTTCCCCAGTATCATCTGCCGACAGGTCTTATCCTTCAAGAACAGCTACAGTGTCAAGTGATAGCTATAAGGAGAGCATGCATAGAGAAAGAGAAGTTTGTAAAAGTTCCTCTAATAAAAAAACAGATAATCCTCAGGACAATGATGTTGATGACTCCAGCAAAAATTCTTCCTTCAACATTAATACCTCTGATAGAGTTGTAGTGGATAAAAGCCATGAGAAAATTTCTCAAGATGATGAAAAGCATGTGAAGAATAGTCATGGTACTAATATAAAAATTGCAGATGGTGAAAAGCCTGGGGAATATAACACAAGTACCTCTGTGGGAAAGAGTTTTTCACAACAGGTGGACATGAATCCTTTAAGCTATGCAAATATTACTAGGAAATCTCCAGAGCCACTTCCTCCAGTTAATAGGCTTATTATGCTTGAAGGGAATAGTAATTCTCATGGAGAATCTGCTAAACAACCTTTACCTAAGATATTTATTAAAGACAGAAAATATCCAAAGGAAAAAGCTCCTCTTTCAATGGAAAAGAAGAAGAAGGACTTTCTTCCATTTAAAACTGCAAGTAGAGCTCAAAAGAAATGCAGTAAAATGTTTTTGAAAGATTTAAGAGAAACGAGCCCAGCAAAGATTGATGCAAGCTTGTCCAAAAATGCGTATAATATAGAATCTAACTCCTGTAACTCTGATGTTATGGCAAGACTCTGCGTGTCAACTTCTCCTCTAATCATTGATTTAAGTAAGAGTGATATCTTTAGTGAAAAGTGTGCACATTCCTCTCAGAGTGTGAAGTCTCAGCGTAGTGTAAGCGAGAGTAGTGGTAGTAGTATTAGTCACACACGGACACAGAGTGAGTCTACTGTGGGAAGTGTGGACAGCCTTGATATTGAATTTGGTGAGGAAATTGAAATTCAGAATGAACCTAAGTATTTCAGTGGTTGTTTAGAAATTAAAAGCAATAGTGCAGCATTTGATAAAAGTACCAACAGCATTCTTTCTTATATTCTTGGCTTCGAGAATTCTGATAGTGAGGAATCTGATGAAGACGATAGCGATGATAGCAGTTGGGACACTGTGGGTGAATGTAATGGTTTTGATGATTTGGATTCCTGGCAGACGTGTGGTCTTGTAATTCCTATGTCATCTTTGCCTTCCCCCAAATGTTGTAGTGATAAGCTGAGCATTTCAGAAGAAGTCTGTGATAATTTAGATGACATAAATAAACGCTGGAGTGAAGAAATTTGTAAAGATATATGTGATGCTACTCCTAATAAAGTTCGTTTTGGTGAAATTCGAGTATACCCCATGGTGACTTGGTCATTCGCCTACAGGAATGCCAGGCAGGGACCTTGGGAGCAATATGCTCGTGATAGAAGTCGATTCCAAAGTCGCATCCTCTCCCTTGAACCTGTCATATCCCCAGTATTATCAGAAAGTCATCGCATGATGATGTATGACAAGTTACATAAAATGTGAAATGGGTGATTACAATATCTCTTATCTAGTCTATTCATAGATGTATACTGTACATCATAAAATACTACTTGGGATTTATTTTTGTCACCTTAAATAGGCCTGTCAAGAACTTGGCCCTTTATGAGTATGGATGGTCATGAATTTCTGCAGTATGTTGTGATTGTGTTTTTGCAAATCTTTCTGAGTTTTCCCATGTAGTATTTTTTTTATACAAGATACATTAGAAGTTTACAAAAATACCTCGTTGCAAGAAATAACGTCATAAGAAATTATCATAAATGAAAAAGGTTACACAAGAGAATGCTTACGTGTTATGTATTTATGTTGAATTGCCAGTGCTATGCCTACCTTTTTAGGTGATGTGGCCTTTGAGTTGTTACTTATATATTATTCCTTTTATGTAATTTTGTGAATATGGGATGCTATTGATTTTATATATACAATATCTTTTGTGAATAAATGTAAATGACTTTTCATGCTGTATTATCCATTTTTTCCCTTTATTTATACTGCTGTTCGAAGTTTGGCTGCTGCCAAAAGTGTATATACCAAATACTTATTAATACTGAAGTATGACACTTATTTTTTTCATACAAATTGCCTTCTTTAGCGAGAGTCAGCAGGATGAACTGCACAATATATAAGTAAAAACTCACTTTCCCCTCTCAAAAACAATACTCATTCCTTTACATTTACCAACACTATTTAGTTGAGATCAAGCAATTGCCAGTGTTACATTCCAGAACTATATCACTGGACTTTGCACCTTTTATTTTCAAAGATTGGTCACATCCTCCCTATCCTATTTCCTCACTTCATGTTACGTATTGTTTCTCTGAGACCACTAAATATACTAAATCCTCAAGATACTCTCAATTTGTTTCACTTCACCCTGCTCTGTTTAGACCAGTCCATCATACTCGTTCATTTCCTCATCACTCTTACTCTTGTTTTCCAAAATAACTTCCTTTCCTCTCATCCTTTGACTTGCTTGCTGTGTATAAGGTATTAAGTGTTCAATATCGGATCTTCAGCAAGGTGTTCAATTTCTACAAATCTAGAGCTTCTCAATAGTAAAGCACACAAGTTGGGAAGTGACAATGCATGGCATTAGGCAGGACAACCAGCCTTAATGCCCCAGCTCCAGCAAGTCTGTATTTACCCCCTCTCACATGGGGACTAATCATTACATATAAAACAGTGCTTTCTAGAGCTTCATTAACACGGTGGTAAAATAAAAAATACGTTTTTTTAATTTTATCATTTTACTAAAATCTAAATTAATTACTACATCCTGAGAAACAAACACAGCATACACTATCAAATTAGATTTTTTCATATATTCTAGTGTAACTTGCCTCCTGATGAAAATATATGCTATTTTGCATGTTTCTTACCAAGTTATATCGATGACATTTTTAATTATTCAAATTTTTTATATCCAATGAGAAACAACATTTCCTACTTGATTAATTTAGGATGTTGTTGAAAAAGTACTTTGAAATGACTGCAAACATTCCAAATTAGAATGGAAGGACGATTGATAATAAACTAAAAAACCTTTCCATCTTTTTTGTAACTTAACACACTTTATCTGGAAGAATACATCATAAAAATCACTGAATCAAAAGCCCATTATTTGTAATACCATAAATGTTCAAAAGTAACCCAATAGAAGTTGCAGGGCAAGGCACTTTTAAGTGACCATTTGGAATGTATCTGCATTACACAGTGCAAAAATGCAAGACGTGTGTTAACTGTAAGGTAGTAGTGTATCACAATTCCTATGAGTTACAGGGATTGAACTTAAACCATACAGTATAAAAATACAATGATATTTATCACATTTATGACTAGATAAAGTGCTTGTTAAATGCAAAAAATTACCAGTTATAAAGATAAGGCAATGCAGAAATATTTACTAAAGTGCTAGGTACTTACAAATATACCTGCTTATGAAAGCATAGTTACGACTGCCTGGAGGTGTAATGATGACGCAAGTTATAGAAAAAACTTGTTAATGAAGGTAAAATGGTGCGGCGATGTCGACGAGATAAAACTTCCATGAAGTTCAGATGCTCTCCAGCATGCCAATCAGTGACTGTAGACGTCTATGGATATCAAACATTTTCATTCAATTATTCTCAACTGCTCTAAGTAAAAGCTTAAAAGTAATTGACACATGAGACACATATGCCTATTCTACACACTTCTGTTCACTGCCCCAGTTTCCATATATCTTCCTCATGGTTAGTATACCAACTAATGAGATTGCGAGGGAAAGATTACTACTAAATAAGCTAAAATACCAAATGCTCTTTTGTTTGCCATAATTACAGAATTTACCTGGATTATGGTAAGACACCTTGGGCTTCCTGCATATTTGAGGATGATATTCTGCATGTGTCTCAGAAAGGCAACCACAAAGTAAACAGCAAAATCTGGTCCATGCAGCAATACTATCACCACATAATTGCACACCTCTTGCCAGGGCAATACACCCAAAAAGATGCATCTTACCCAATCTCCAATCATGTTCCACAACCACCATTCATTTGCCTGTAAGAGAAAATACGTATTACAGGCAACATTCAAGTATAAGACCTGTATGGATATGCATGATTATAATACTAATTTGAGCATTTCTCTAGGAGTAACAATAACATATATTTAATATTTACACATGTAATATTCCACTACGCATGTAAATGTGTATGAGTCATGACTTGGGCCCCAGCTATATGGTAGATATACAGTCAGACTGTATTATCACTGTCCTTGCCTCTGCTTTTCACTGCAGGCCTTTAAGCTTGTAACTTTTATAGTTATAACAGACAAATAGGGAACCACACTTTCTAGTTAAGCTCTATCATACTAGATATTTATTGACAGTATGTAAAATGAAGACACCTATTAACAAGTTATCTTAAATGCTGCTTTCAGCTATAATACTTAATAACGTTATTTATTTGACAAAGAACATTGAGACTAAGAATGACAGGAGTAATGAAAGTATGTAAATGGAATTAGTCATAGATATATACCGGTACTGTATTAAATAAAATGACAGGTTTAATTTTGTATAAGAAATAAGACAGTGAAAATTACCTGCACTGCATAAAACAGAGTTGGATTTTCAATGCTTAAGACAAGCTGAGCATTGTGAATGATTCCAGACATAGTGATCTCTCCAGGTAAAAGTTCATGAGTCATCGAGAGAGAATCTGAAAAACATGACCATAATACTCCGCCAGTAAGAACTCCACTTAGGTTTGACAATATGCTACAGCACCTGAAATATTAAAAAAATAATTATCATAAATTTTATTTTACTTGATTATTTGGACAGAATTTGCAATAATACCTGTTCCTCATGTTTGCACGAATGCACATTGTTAAGTGCAAAAAAGACCTAGACTAAGTTTTAGTAAACTCCAAAAAAAGTCAAGAAGATTTCGTGAGGTTCACTTAGAGTTACGGTGCATCTTACTTCAAGCCATTTTCTTTACATTCCTCACTCCTTCTTGAATGTCAAGGCTTTTCTTTTATGAAGCCTCATTCACCTCTTTTTTTCCATCTCCCTGGTCATTCTCTTCCTTGGAAACTATAAGCATAAAAAGTTACTTTCAGCAATACAAGTACATGTTATACATAGGGAGCAATACCAACCACTGTCAATTTTAAATTGATCCATGAATCAAGTTTCCCCGTTGCACCTTGGTTCCATCGCGAGAACTTGATACCATTCTATCTCACTTAGCAGAAGAGGTTGTATATCACTTAACACAAATTCATTCTGTCTCTTGTACAGGCTGTTACCGTCCAGGAAGTCAAGGTCTTTTTCTGAGAAAACACACTCACACCCTGTCCCTCCAACTGTTTCTTGGCCTACCTCTTAGTTCAAATAACTAGTAACCCAAATCTACACATTTTTTCATAATTCTTTCATTGTCTATTTTCTATATATTAAATTACTAAGACATCTTTATTCCATTCTCCACATATATATGCTCTCATAGAGCTTGTAAGGCTCATTCCTCGTCCTTTGGAGCCATTTGATTTCGCAAATTCTTCTTAAGCACTTTTGCTCCAGCATTTCAAATTTCTCTTTCTCCACTGCATTCAGAGCCCAACACTCACTACCATACAATATGCAGGTATCAAATCAGTTCTCTTCTCCAATCTTATACACTTCCCTTTTTCTATCCTGATTGATACTTGTTCTTTTTTATATTTCCTTATCTGCTGTGTTTGTAGTAACTTAGCAATATAAATTTTCTAATCAGATCAGACAGCTAAACAGAATTGCTCTTTCTCACTGCTCAGTCTTTGGAGCCATCTAATTCTACAAAATATTCTAGCACTGAATTACCTAATTTTTTTCTGGTCAGTATACCCATGACACTGTCTGCTTTTATATTTATTTTATAACTTTTTAACCTTAAATTTTTTGCTTTATAATAGTTTCCAGCTGCCCTCAACAAACTTCCTCTAATACCATGCAAATGTAGGATTTGCAACATTTAACACATATGAGCCCTCTCATTTGTGAATTCTAAAGCTGTTTAGAAATAAAATATATACAAAGGGTTTCCCATTCTACATACATCTCGCAATAACAAAGGTAAACTTTATCTACATGAACTTGACCTTGCCTTCATCAAAATGAACATCTCCAATGAACCTTTTCCATAATCAGCCTAATATTACCTAGGAAGATGTAAAGCCTCATGCTTCTATACTAAAAACATTTCAGTCTCGCAATCCACCTATTGACACCTAAACATCTCTAAAGTATGTACAGTTCAGTGATATTTTTTTTTAATATAAGGATGGACAGGGGAGCAGAAAGCTGACATTTCCACTTTTCCTGAAGCAGGTATCATCCTGTGAGACCAAAAGAGGACAAGATGTCTCACTACCTACAACTTTTCTTCATTTGACCTTGTGGCTCTTCTGTTGGTTTTTGCACGAAACATACAATTACAGAAGAGTAATTAATGAAATAGAAATGTTCATATTCAGTTTCAGTATTTCTATAATTATAAACTCACTTAAAAAGAATTTAAATAGTCTTACAACTACTTGTGAAAGAAAACTGCATAATCAAGATAAATACTGTGATAAGTAAATTTTATTTATCGCTGTATGTATCACTTTCTTCTTAGGAAATTGTTATTTAGATTTATTTTTTATATGAGTCACCGCAAGCTATCAAGAAAAGAGAAATTCTCATAGTTCTTAAGTAATGTATTCTCTACTATTGAAAAATTTATACAGTGAAATGAAAACTTAAATACATTTTTAATACAATTAAATCAAGTATAATTACTGAAATACTAACAAACTACCAAAAACATTAAATAATATTGCAATACAAAAGCATTCATGCACTTAGATCTTCAACAACGATATGATTGCTTGACATTACAAAAGATATTTATAACCATGAACATGTTCCATAACTTACTTTTCTACACTGCCACCACATATAAGAAATACAACCATAGTAAACCAGTCACATCTTTCTGGATATGAACACAATATCCTTGATTGTGTAAAGGATAATATTTCTAATAGATTTTCCTTAAAATTTCCAGCACTCGGTAGAAGCTGTAATTCACTGCCATATCTAGAAGAATAGTAAAACAATGAATGAATATGGATATTCCGTTTTCCATCAAAGAATACTAAAACTGTAGTCCTTGTTATTTGAAATTTCTCCCTTAATAAAATCAATTTCTTGACAAATAAAAACAGAGAAAAGGCAAAGACTCTATGATAGCGGATAAAGTCCCAATACCATAGTTTTTTTGTTATAGATGTGATGTGAAGATGCCTTTTCAGTTTGTGTAGGAGTAATGTGTGAATGTATAAAAAGGAACATTATAGAATGTCATTGGATGCATTTAAAAGCAAACACTTATATGTACTATATGACAATTTTTACATTTAAGACTAAAAATAATAGTTACAATGCATTATATTTTCTTTTCATGCAAACAATAGCCTATTTTCATATCTTAGGAAGAGTACATTGCAAAAAGTATCTATAACCAACCTTATTATGAGTTCAACAGCTGCTAGGTGAGATTCAGAATTTCCACTCTCTGTGGGGGTGGATCCAATATATCTTAGAGGAGGTCTAGGCTCACTTGTAGACATAAAACTATCAGAGAATGCAGAAGAATGTGTAGGCTTTTTAGAAACATTTGTCAACGGTGAACCAATTAACAGATCATCTGTAGATGTTACCAAAACTCGTAAAGCCCGTTCCATGATATCCATCACCAACCATGTCTGTAATATGAAACGATAATCCAAATATCTATTAATAGTGATACCTTTTTCCACGACATACCCCCAAGCAAAGTAAGCTACAAAAGTGTTTGTCACCCTAATTTGATACCATCCTCAAGCACTATCCATGCAAAGCCAAAGCAAATTAATGAAACTGCTGGTAAATGTAAATGCAAATGAGTTTATAAGAAGTCTTATATATACTGTACTGTATCTTGAAATTTCGTCAATGAAACACTTATAAACAACAAATTATCCCCTAAACACAATACAAGTAAATTATGACCTTCAAATCTTCTCCAGACACAAGAGCAGAACGGACAGATTTGCGGCAATAATTGAGCCAAGCTGAATCATGAAGGCCACAACGAGTATCATTCAAGAATCTCCACACCTCATTCTGCTTTTTATGTTGTGAGCGGAGAGGCTTCTCTGGAATGTACTCTCGCGGAGGTGGGTAAGAGCTAAACAGGTGCGGCTGTAAGAAATAGCATTGCATTAACAAATTCAGTATAAATTAGTCCATACTGAAAATTACAACATTTTTATGTGAAAATTCTGAAGTGCATGTAAGTTTGTTCATGTTTTCTAAATGTGTTTCAACCTCATATAACTTTGGAGATACTATACCATATAATAGTGAGGGAAGGAAACAACAAAAGATAGTACCTATATCTCTTACCAATAAAGTTGAAGGAGACTCAATGAAAGCAGGTGGTAGTATTCGTTCCCCAGTACCTCCTAACAGATATGATTTAACTAGTATATGATTGCGAAGGACAGATTTCTCATCCACAATTACAGATGTCCCTTCATCTAAGCTCATTGCATATTGCTGAGCTAGCAGTTTTTCCTGGAAAAAAGAAATTATATTTACTATGTATGTAATATTCAAGTCATAATTAGTAGCATTTTATGTGCAACAGAAACTACTGTATTATAAATTAAAAAAATAATACCTGATAGCCAAGTGTTGTTTCAAGATAAATCACAGAGTCCAGAACAGACATAGATGATCCTAAAATATGTAGAGCCATGAAATGAACTTCTTCTAATAAATTATCAGAGGAAAACAGTGAATCTGATAAGCTTTCGAGCAAACCTCCATCACTGAAAAGTAGCTTTGAGCCTGGAAGAGTTAAACAATATTTTAGAGTGGATATTTTGAGCCCCAAAGAAAGAGATGATATCTTAGATGAGTATCCTTGTGGTTGGAAGACTGAGATAATATTACTGAAAAGAAGCTTTGAGTATGGAAGAAAGAGCAATACACTAAGAAAGTAGGTATGTACCTCACAGAGTGAAATAACATTTCATTGAAGTGATTTGAGATTGAAAGAGTTAAATCAATAATTTGGAATAAAAATAATCAATTTTAATGATGGATTGATTTTATAATTCCACCCACAGGTTATAAAGTACAAATGTAAAGAATTTTGATTTTGAAGTCAGTAAGCAAAATACTGAATTATATACCACTGATAAAAGAAATAATTTTTACTCATGTAATAGATATATACTTTGCAATGTGAGTGAATTAATCCACAAAAATGAGTTTTGTTGACATGGAAGCTTCCGAGTAAGATAAACCTCATTAACAGCCTGCCTAGAAAAGAAAAAGCCTCACTAATTCCAGACGAAGGCAACAGGCATAAGGTTAATATAATGAGATACAAAACAGCATCTGCAAGTATATATATGATCTCACCGTGATATGAAGCAGCAAGAGCTCTGAGGGGTGCCATGGCAGTCATTAGAACTTCTTCTTTGTCATCCTCCTTGGGTGGTTGCTGCCCAGGTTCTTCCACTGAAGCTAAATGGCATAAAATGTCCCAGTATGGACAAACAAGTTTATATTCTCCAACAACTGAACTACCTAGGTGAGAAAAAGTAAGAAAAAAATACAGTATATATATATATATATATATATATATATATATATATATATATATATATATATATATATATATATATATATATATATATATATATATATATATATATACTGTGTATATATATATATATATATATATATATATATATATATATATATATATATATATATATATACTGTGTATATATATATATATATATATATATATATATATATATATATATATATATATATATATATATATATATATATATATATATATATATATATATATATATATACACTGTACATTCAGAAGCTCCCCTACTTATAAACGACTGAGTTACGAACAGTCACAGATACGAACAAAAACCTACCCATTATCCACCCATGTATTAATATATGTATTACTGTACTGTACTACTACATTATAATAACTGTATTAAAATTCATTAATACTTTATGTTTTATGTAGGAGATAGGTGTCTAGCATAAGTACTGTACAGAACTGTACAGTGCATATTTTTACCTAAAACTTATGAACAATTATATATATATATATATATATATATATATATATATATATATATATATATATATATATATATATATATATATATATATATATAATATATATATATATATATATATAATATATATATATATATATATATATATATATATATATATATATATATATATATATATATATATATATACACAGTACTTAAATTACTTTTAGTCATAATGCTTTGGACTGCTAGCACGTCAGAACCAAATGAGAAGAATCTACAGAAAAAGCTACTGCAAATATTTTTGCAGCTTGAAAAGATATTCAGAGGTAAGAAATACCAAACTTCCACCCCAATCACTTTTAGTTGCTTCCTATACCCCATACAAACACCCAAATGAATACAAATGTCATGATTTCTCCTCATCTCCATGGTCATATATTAATTTCTATTCAAAATTTATTCATAGCTACTGCACTGTATCTTCATGGACATAACAACATTGACATTACTCAACTTTAAAATAAAAAGCATTAATAAATACTATACCTAAACATACCTAGAGGTGAAGAGCAAACACATGTCAGTATCCTAGTATTTAGTTGTCCATTTTTGGCCAAATGAGGTAAAACTTTTTCCAGAAGCTGAGTCAGCCTGCCTTTATTTTCAAGTATATATATCCCTCTATATGTCGTTAAAAAGGCAACCAAAAGAGGTAATGATTGTTGAACATTAATGTGAAGTGGTTCAAAAGCTTCTAGTTGATCATCAAAAGGAATATTTTCAGAGAGAATTGCATCTTCTCGGCATATAAGATCAATCAACTTTTCAACCAAAGGATGTTGTATGCATATATGTATACCAAGTGGAGAGGATAGAAGCAGAGAACAAATCTTAATTGCCTCATTTCTTACTTCCATACCTGCATCTTCATTTTCAAGGACGAGATAGATTAAATCTAAGACTTCACTTGCCTTGGTTGCAACTGAAGTAAGATTAGACTTAGAACTTGCCTTACGTTTACGACCAAGCAATACATAATTCTGTCCCACCTGAGTTGACAATATGCTAGAAAAGATCTGCAGGATTGATTGCAGAAACATGGGTGGAATACATTTTTTGGCAAGTTTTTTATTCTCTCTCTCTGTATTAGGGTCCAATTGTCCTACTTCCAGTAGCAATGTCTCAACAACACCTGCATCACATATAATCCAACACTTAACTTCATCTCGACAACAGAATTTTTGTAGTTGTCTACTGATTTCCATAGCAACAGCTTTAAGAGACTTATCATTAAAGGCTCTTAGAAATATCTGAAATAGTCCCTGAATTGTTACTAATTCTTCTTTCGTCTGAATATTAATGGGGAACAGTTTCCTGCCGCCTGAAAAGCAGATAGAAGTCATGACAATATTTAGGTATTGCACGAACCTGAGGTACTGGACAGTGCTGAAGCTCAAGACACTGGCACTAACACCTTCAATAGTTCCAGGACACTTTTCCAAGTATTGGATGCAAAACGATGCAGCTGTCATGAGAACCAATGAATTACTTCTCATCGTTAAAAATACTTTGCTCCTTCCCCACTGGCCATGAACCCATCTCTTAAACCACAAAGCCTGATGATCAACAAGTGCAAGTAAATCCAAAGGACTCATAATTTTATTATCTCTTTTGCCTAAATTTATTGATAATAAGTTAAAGGTAGCTTCAATCATATCATCGATGTATCTTTCAGGATATCTGACCCATAGTAAGGGCAGTTCCTGTTGAAATTCTGTCAACACTTTCAAAATCCTTACAAGATTTTCGCATTTAGTGACATCCATTGGTTCGCCTTTTAAAGGGATCTTAGAAATAAGTCTTTTAGACATGTAAAACCCAGCAACAGCTTCTAACAGATTCAAGTAAGCTTCTTTTACTGCATTATGAACCTGAGATGTTAAGAGTTTGCAATGGACTTTCAAAGCTCTGTCAACGATCCCGGGTGACTCATCAAGTAAACATTCCTTCAAACCTTTTCTCAAACTTGGCCAACAATCCTGCATCACAGGTTCACCAGGTGTTACTGACACCAATATATTGAGGGAGTCTGTCCATGTAGAGGATTCTCTTTTGCTAGAAAGGCTCTTAGCTATATTATTGTACTGAGCTGGATGCAAGAAGAGCAACCCTGATTGGTTCAACGAAGAATTCAAAGATGACTCATTGGAATCATTAGGACTGGCATTTAAAGTGGCTTCATCTTCTTCACTTGAAAACATTCCTGTGACGATTTCATCATCAAAACAGTCAATTATCTCCTGTACAGTGTCTCTGATGCTTCCTTGCATGCCAGCAACAAAGTTCATGAAACTATCTTCTGTTCTTATATGTTCCACCAACATGTCAACAGGATTATCGGCTCTCATTTTTCCTTTATGTTGTTCCAAATAGTCAACAGCATGAGTCTCAATGGCTTGATCTAATTTATCCCTCATTTCTTTCCTTAGACTTCTAACTAACTCCAACTTATGAAAAGAGGGGTCCATATCGGCTAAACAAGCAAGCATTTCAGATGAGTTGTCTGCTGTTCCTGCAAGGTATATCATTGGATCCATGTGCGCTAACAAATCCTTAATCTGTGATTTAACGCTCATGCAATCTTCACTTGTAGACTTTGAAGCTGCCATATTATCAGTCTTAAAGTAAATTCAAATATCAGGGTCTAAAAATAATAGCTGACCGAATATTCCTAAATATATCAAATACTATGGAGGCTGATATCCACATTAGTTATCCAATTCCATACTGTATAACAATCAAAACCATCTTGAAGATAAACACAAGATAGTAAAGTCCCAGCTGTAGTCTTTACCACCTGAAGGCAGAAAGAAAGTATTAGTGAACATTAACCTATTAACTCAAATACTTTCGTTTCTTCATAAAAAAAAAAACTGCTTCTATGAATAATAGAGATGTGATAAGAAACTGAGAACTGGTTATTCTAATATCCACTTTGCATTAATTTTCAAAGACAAACAAGTAACAGAATAGCATCTACTATGGATGGGCCTCTTATCATGAGCAAAATAAATCAAAATTACGCTGAGCTATCAAGAACTGATAGAATATATAGTGTTAAGATTGGTCATATGCAATCTTCCATGACTTCAAATTTGTGATG
>JAXCGZ010013484.1:0-5000 GCA_037179515.1 Halocaridina rubra | reverse complement strand
GTACACTTGCCTTTGATCATGTTGTTATTTAAACTACATTATGTGATATTTTAGTACATTTTTATCCCTTTTATCCAAAGAATTAATTTTTTCAAGAAACATCACCAATCATGCAACACAGATGATGCCAAGTAGTCCTCATGAATATAGTCAGGAGCAATAGCCATTACATAATATTAAAGCCTATATTACTAACAACTCGTATTTATATAATAAGAATATACATTTGTGTAAAGAATTTCAATGTCTCCTTCGAAAGACTACCTTTCTCATTCTCGATAGTTTAATCTCTGTATATGCGCAGTTGTACTGGTAATATGCAAGAAAATGCAAATCTCTATATTAACAATACAAATTGGATAAAATACCCATTCCTACATGGTCAATGCATATAAAGGTAATTACTTTACTAAAGACTGTCATAATTCCAGTTTATATTTTAGTAATTTGCCAATAAATAGCAAGATACACTAAGACATTTTACTGTTTAGTAATTATCCTTAAGTGTTAAAAAGATCTTGTCAGACTGAAAGAGCTGGCATAAATTACAGTTCATGGAAAATTCACGAGTTATACTTCACTAATAAGGTTATTCTTCCTGTTTAACTAACCTCCTCCACAACTAGTTAAATATTTTTACATTGAAAATCACAATTTTGTAATTTCATTAAAGCTCCTTCAGTATTCATGAGCTAAAAAGGCCAAGTCCATAATAAATATAATTAACTATCTTCTTTTGGCAGTCATACATTCATAAACAAAGCAGTAAATTGGAAGTAAAGTGAAAGCAATAAGGATTTTATGAATAAGTAGTCTCAACAGACACAATTACAGATCACATTCCTCCTTGTAAGGGGGTGGCCGTGTCAAAGCACATATAATCACCAACAGCTTATATATATTGATAATATCCTATTAGAATAAGCTTAAAATTCTATGAATGTTCTTACTTCAGGATTTATAAATAAAAATAGCATGATTCTGACTTAATAAATTCTTAAATCATTTATATTTTCATACCATAAAATTTATGATTTCTTCTAAGTGGCCAAACCTACTTATCCCTCTCTGCAGTATCCCCCTTTGTTACTATGACGACCATAAGCACCTAAGTCTTGGAAAAAATATTGATATGTAAAGTACTTCCTTTAATTAGTAAAATCGTGAAATGATTGAATTTATCTTCTATAACAGTAGTTATGTGTGGAGAAATGACTGAAATCGTTACAGAAACAAAAAGTAAAAGACTACTTATAGCAATTGTATGATGTGACCATGAAATCATATTCCTCGTCTCAAAGCACTGTAATGTACATTAGTTTTTAAGGCTTTAAAGAATTTTACACGACATCCAAAGAGGATACTGTATAACAGAAAATTGCACAGTACTCTCTATTAGATATTACACTTCTGTAATCATTACATAATTGTTCAAGATAACAGAGGAGAGTGCTGGCATTCAAACGTTCTGAATTGTAGTTAATTTTAGAAGAATTTATATTAATCTCCAATGTATCCACACTTCTGCCTAATGATAAGAACTTAACCAAGGTTTAAATCACAGCCTTTAGGAAAAAAAATTAAGTTCATACTAGCTACATAAGAGGAAGTCCAAGCCAGGAAAGATAAACAATGAAGTAAAATGAAGAGTTGATCCAAATACATACATAAAGAGCAAGAGAAAAGGGAAAAGCAAACAGGCTTCACTATTTCCAATCCAAAATATTAGAATCCAGCTCTTTTCTGAGTCCGTAATACTTCTAGAGTATCAAAAAAGTGTGGGATTCTTTAAAGACTAAGAAAGCTAAAGTTTTATAATGTCTGTTTCTTTTTTCTAGTTAATATTGTAGAAATACATACAGCTCTAGAGGTATTTAATAACTTACTACTCTAACATTCCATATATTTAATAAAAATAAAAGCATCTGCAAAGAAAACCGACTGTACTTGTAAGCAAATTCTATTTATTCTAGTACCCAAACTGTTCTTCACCGAGAATCTATAATATAATACAGCATATTTGGATGTCTGAAACAAGATAAAGTACTTGCAGCCTTATTTTTTTTTAGAATATTTGATGAAAATGTGTGCTTTACACTCTTGCAATTACAGCAGAGCAACTTGTTGCTTTCAGTTCTCACGGTAATTAAACTGTTTTGGTAAACATGTGTGAGAAAGTGAATGACTGTTTTTAAAACTTCCATATTCTTCAAGTTACAAAGAAAAGTCTCATCTTAAGAAATTAACAAGTACCTTCAAAAACAATAAGTAATCATGGCAGAAAAAGACTATCTAAGCATCCAAATATATTCAGTGCTCTTTAGAAGAATTCCAAAGGATATTATTTGAGACATAATGCCCCTACTTCATAACTACAATAAACGAACACTCCAAAATCACTAATGTGCATGTTGACTTGTTTGAAGAGTAATTCATGCTACCCAATACACAGTATTCTATATTCTGCTTAGCCTAAAAGTAACCAAAGAGCTAAGTAAGAATGGGTTGTTCCATACAAATCAATACAAATCGAGATATTAACCAAATATCTTACTGTATGCCAAAGAAAAGAATCGCTATATAATTAAATGGTTTCCATATCCGAGATATACTAAAGAATACAGATATAAATGTATCTCGATGGCATACGAAAATTCATACAATTCTGGAATCCATATAGGATTCTTTTACCCCCCAAAATAATAATTCATCCATACCTTTAGAACTCTTTTGGACAGCCTTTATCTGAATTCCACGATACAGTGGATTTGCAGCTACTATATTTCTTGTGGCTTCTGTAAGATGCTGCTGTTAGTTTAATCACAAAAAATGAGATTGATATATCAAACAACTGTGGATAAAATCTATAAAGTGGTGAAAACTTGGCAAGCATATATAATTGGAAAAGATACTTTCCTATATACTTGCAAGCCAAGCCTAAGGTTACAAATAATTATAAGTGCGCTAGATTATCTGCATCTCAATACAAGCATTTGGGAAAAAGTTCAGGCTCTGACGTATAAAACATTTGATTTAGAATATTTATATAAGTGTTTCCCAACAATTCAGCTGTACTAGACCATGCAAACTGCAATCAAAAGCAAAAGGAGTTACTGACTTAGTATATTTATCATTGGCATACATGTCTCTCAAGTTAACAGTACATTCCACATCAATACCCTCATAACAATAAGACAAGAGTAAATTTATTTTGGCCTACAAGTGCACTATGCAAATAATAAAACTAACCATATATTAAGAAAAGGTAATAAAGAGGACTGCTACAGCACAATAGTACCTCATTAGATTTAAAAAAAATCATCAGTATCATATTCAGATATACAGGCACATCAGCTTTGTCCAAAAGGAGTCAACACAACTAATATTTACCTCAGAACAAATAACAGTGCAGAACATAACAATACAAATAAAGCCCCATTTTTGAAGCCATCAAAAATGTAAAATTATTCAGTAGGTTGTGTTTCATAGTGGTATTGTTAACTTCATACTTTCTTCAGTATGACAAAACAAACATCTAATAAACATGTCTCAGATGCTAATATCACCTACTAATAAAACACTGCTTAGTTTATCTTCTAATTACCTGATTTGGACTACTTCCTTTCCTCTCAAAGCATGCTTAACAAAAACTAACAACCCTCATACAAGTGATACAAAATTAGGTGAATTCCAACAACTTCAAATTTATAGGAAGAATGTCGCATGATACCGAATTTTTGGGGAAACAAAAGTAGCAACCTGTCAAACATTATCCCATCATTATTTGGATGTTTTATAATCGAATAACAGCTATCACACAACAGTAAAGACTTATATCTGGTGATGGTGTAAGTCAGAATACTAAAAGTAATGAAAATCTATGACAGAAGTTGCCTATAGCTCTGAATCATTTTCATGAGAAAGTGGAAATCAAGGAAAATAATGCAAGAATTCAATAATATTGATTTCTGTTACAAGCATATCACGCTAACAAGCATATCATGGTGAAGAGCAAAGAGAAAATATATATATATATATATATATATATATATATATATATATATATATATATATATATATATATATATATATATATATATATATATATAATATATATATATATATATATATATATATATATATATATATATATATATATATATATATATATATATATATATATATATATATGCACAAACTGTCACCATACAGCATTAAATAGTAATCAAGCCCATCATTGATGCAACACATTGAAAATAACGCTAAATTTCGGGTCATAACTAGACCCCTTTTCAAGCTTGAGAAGGGGTTCAATTAGGACCCAAAATATAGTTAGTTTGAATGTGTTGTTTCTGTTTCACTGGTGGGCTTCCTTACTAAATATTATATATATATATATATATATATATATATATATATATATATATATATATATATATATATATATATATATATATATATACTAAATATTTTTTTTTCTATGTATATATATTTATTCCAAGCCCTGCAAAAGAAAAAAAAATCCTAGTTTGAAACAAAGGGTGTATAAAAAGATGTATATTATTCAGCTTTTATATAGGTAATCATAAGTAATATTAATAAAAATGTATTCTGAACAGGTTTTTTACATCATTACAAAGAGAAAAATGCATATACAGTATATATATATATATATATATATATATATATATATATATATTATATATATATATATATATATATATATATATATATATATTATATATATATCTATATATATATCTATATATCTATATATATATATATATATATATATATATATATATATATATATATATATATATATATATATATATATATATATATATATAATTCTTTGTTCCAGCTGTCAATACCTTCGCATGTACATTTCACTGAACTCTGTAGGCATTGATGGGAAGAAAATTCATACACGAGTCCGATAACCCCAGTTACTTTGATTAAGCTGTATATTCCCTCTAAACATTACTAACGGGAAATAC
>JAXCGZ010013483.1:27500-92882 GCA_037179515.1 Halocaridina rubra | reverse complement strand
CTCATTGTGATTACCTAATTGTGTTCACGGTAAAGAGCCCAAAGCCCGTATCTTCCCATCTCCTGATCGCTTCCATTTTATACTTAGTGATACTTATCATACCTGTCCTTAAAACTATGGATTGAGATAGCATTAACTACCTACTCTCTTAGCGAATTCCAATTATCAACTACTCTTACACTGAAAAAGTATTTCCTTACATCCTGCAAAGAAGTTTTCTTACGAAGCTTCAAACTATGACCTCTAGTTCTAGAGCCAGCCATATCAAACTATCGATCCCTATCCACTCTATCATAACCATGAAGGAATTTAAAGACTTTTACCATATCCCCCCTCAATCTTCTAGCTTCGAGTGATGGTAAGTTTAATTCCCTCAGCCTCTCATCATAACTGAGATTGCGTATTTCTGGTACAAGTTTCGTGGCATGTCTTTGAACTTTTTCAAGCTTAGCTATGTGCTTTTTCAAGTGTGGATTCCAAAAGGGGGCTGCATATCCGAGTTTTGGCCTCACATAGGTTACATAAATATTTGTGAACATTTCCTTGTCCATGTGCCTGAAGGCTACCCTTACATTTGATAAGAAGGGATATGCTGCCCTTACTATGCCATTTATATGTATTTCTGGAGACAAATCTGCCAGTATGTTTACTCCTAGATCTCTCTCATTTTCTGTCTCTTGAAGTTGTACTCCAGCCACCGAGTAGTCAAGCTTGGGCCTTCTTGCACTTGTACCCAATCTCATTACCTTACATTTTGAAGTACTGAATTTCATTAGCCACTTTTCTGACCACTCATGCAGATTATTTAGATCCTCCTGAAGTTCTCTACCATTGTTCTCGTTTTTTACTTTCTTAACAATCTTTGCATCATCTGCAAACATATTCATGAATGAATTTACAGACTCTGGTAGGTCATTTACATATACAAGGAACAAAAGTGGCCCTAAAACTGAACCCTGTGGAACTCCACTACTAACTCTTCTCCATTCAGACATTGAGTGTCTTACTCTAACCCTCTGTTCCCTTCCTTCTAAGTAAGTTTTTATCCATTCCAAAACATTTCCACCTATTCTAGCCATTGCTTGCAGCTTCTTAATAAGTCTCCCATGTGGGACAGTGTCAAACGCTTTCTGGAAGTCTAGGAATATGCAATCTGCCCAGCCCTCTCTTTCCTGTAAGATTCGGCTTACCTCATCATAAAATTCTAATAAGTTTGTTACTGTTGATCTACCTTCTCTGAAGCCATGTTGCCTCACTGACAAAAGGTTGAAGGATTCCAAGTGAAGAGAGATATGTTTCCTTAGTAGTTTCTCCATAACTTTGCAAACTATGCTGGTCAAGGAAACTGGTCTATAGTTCAGAGCCGTATCCCTCCTTCCCTTTTTGAAGATAGGTATCACATTTGCTTGTTTCCAGCATTTTGGAATCTCCCCCGACTCCAGTGACTTTTTAAATATGATGCTTAGTGCCAATGATATTGAGTTTGCGCATTTTTCAAGCACATGAGGGGATATGTCATCAGGACCTGTAGCTTTATGAACATCTAAATCCATCAGCGCTTTGCATACCTCTGTGGCTGTAAGGTTGATGTTCTCTAATACCGGCCCTTGAGCTTCTATCTCTGCAATCTGAGGGGGTGGGGTATTTTCTACTGTAAATACTGACTGAAACTCCTTGTTCAATTCTTTGCAGATCTCTTCATCCATCTCAGTGATGCTTCCATCCACTCTCTTTAGCCTTAAAATCTGTTCTTTTACCTTCAGTGTTCCTCTGATAAAGCTGTGGAGAAGCTTGGGATTTTCTTTAGCCTTCCTGGTGATGTCCCTCTCATAGTCTCTCTCTGCCTCTCTCCTTTTACTTAGGTAGTCATTTCTTGCTCTTTTGTAGGTTTGCCAGGCATTTATGTTTTTTTTCTCCTCCTATACCTTTTCCAGCATTTGTCTCTCCACTCCTTAGCTCTTTTACACCCATTATTGAACCATTTCTCTCTGGCATGAATTACACCTACTTTGGTGACAGGTATGCAGCAATCTACTATCTTCCCATATTTCTCACAAAAGATGTCATACATTTCTTGTGCAGATTTGTTGTAAAATAAGGTTCTCCAGTCAATAACTGCAAAAAGCTCATTCATTTTGATGTAATCTCCTTTCGGATAGTTCCTCCTCATGTCCTCAGTGCCTCTACTCTCAGGAAGAATATCTTCAATGATATACTCCATCAACAACACACAGTGGTCACTCTTTCCAATTGGTGGTTCATACTCAATTTTTTCAATATCCAACACATTATCTGTGAATACTAGATCAAGTAGTGATGGCTCATCCCCACCCCTGGCCCTTGTTGGTTCCATTACATGTTGGTGTAGGAAATTCCCTTGGACGCAATCTAGGAATCTTGCCCCAAATGAGTCCTCACCACTGTGTGGGTCAAGATTTATCTAATCTATCTCTTTATGATTAAAGTCTCCCATAATCAAAATCCTACATTTTTTTTCCCGTGCTATGTTAACAACTGAGTTTATGACTTCAATAGTACCTATATGACTTTCCTCATAAACTTCAAGCCTATTCTGGTTCCTTGGTGGGTTATATACAACAGTTATTATAATGCTCTCTGACCCAGTATTTATGCGAGCAACAAGAAATTCCTTGAACTCACTTTCTATAGCCAAGTTTATTTCTTCAACTTGAATCCTTTCACTTATGAGCAGTGCTATCCCTCCACCAGTCCTCTCAGATGTTTCAACCCTTAGTATTCTGAAGCCCTTAGGAATAGCTGTGACACTGTTTATGTCCACACTCAACTTAGTCTTTGTAATTGCTACTATATCTGCCTTACTGTTGTGAATCCTATCTTTTAATTCTACTGCCTTACCAGCTAATCCATCAGCATTTGTGTATAACAATCTTAATGAGGCCCCATCCCCTGATCTTCTTTCATTATCTTCTTTATCTCCCCTTTGTCTGGGAGAACTCTGAAATGAAAATTTTTCTTCTCTTCTTCATTGGGTACTGATGTTTTTGGTGTTTTAGGAAATCTTTGTGCTCCTGATTTGCCCCACACAAAGTCTTATGCAGACTTGGTTCAGTTATTGAAAGGTCATTGTATTGTTAAGCCTTCTTATCACAGAAGTTTGCTAGCCTTCCAGCAAAGAAAAAAAAAAGGAACGATGAGAGTGTAAAAGAATTGTATGCTGATTTAAAGGCTCTAGCAAAGCATTGTAATTTTGGCAACCAATTTTATGGTAGAGTAAGAGATCAGTTATTTATGGCTGTAGATGCTGAAGTTTATTTTTCAAATTTAGTGGCTCTCAACATAGATCTCCAAGCAATGACCTCTCAGGCTATTTTGGAGATAATTTTGAACATGTAAAAAGCATTTGTAAGTGAGAAAGATGAGGTTCAGTCACAGGTTCAGGTTGTAAGAAGAAAATATGTAGGTTTATCTTGTCAACATTGTGATTCCTCTCATGACAGCTTTTATTGTAGATTTAAGCATTTATCATGTTATAATTGTCATAAAAAGGGTCATTTACAGAAGGTTTGTAAAGAAGCCAAAAGAGAGAGTGGTTATAGTAAAGCTAAAGGTTCAAATATAAAATCTATGCTGTTCATGCTGAACAATTTTATTTTTCTGTTAATAAGATCCAAGTTCCTTTTGAGGTTGATAGTGGTGCTACTGTTTCAACTTTGAATAAAGATTGGGTTGAGAAGTTGAATTTGAAAGTTGAACAATGTAAGAAACCCTTGCAGGCTTATGATGATTTTAAAATAAAGGTTTTGGGAAAAGTGATTGCTCCTGTTGTGTATAATGGATATAATGTATCACAAGTCTTTTATGTTGTTGGTTCAAAGAATACAAATTTATGTGGTAAAGATCTAATGAAACAAGTTGGTATTTATTTAGCAGGATTAGATGGAAGTACCAAGGTTAACAATGTTCATAATGTAAGTGTTGAACAAGTGTTTGAAGATTATAATGTTGATGTAAGCAAACCTATTTCTAGCATTGTAGCTAAAATTCATTTAAAGAGTGATGCTATTCCAAAGTTTGTAAAAGCACGTACTGTTCCATTTTACCATAAAGAGATGGTTGAAGTGGCCATTGATAAACTTGTAAGTGAAAATATTATAGAATCTGTTTCTCATATTGAATGGACTGCGCCTATTGTACCTGTGTTAAAAGAGAATAAGAAAGAAATTCGCATATGTGCAGATTTTAAGCATTTGAATAAGCAAATACAATGTGATAAATACCCCTTGCCTAAGATTGATGAACTTTTGTGCAGTGTTGGCAAAGGCAAAATTGTTTTCTAAGATTGATTTGAAGAATGCATATTTGCAAATACCTGTTGAAGAACAAAGTCAAGAGTTTTTAGTTTTTAGACATTATACAAAGGGATGTATAAATACAAGAGGTTGCCCTTTGGCTTGTCCTCTTCTCCTGGTATTTTTCAAAGATTTTTTTTCACAGATCTCATGTAATATTGATGTTGTTGCTGCATATATAGATGATATAGTTGTCAGTGGTGAAACTAAAGATGAGCATGATGAGAGACTCAAGAAAGGTTTAAATGTGTTGCAATCTCATAATGTACAGATAAATAAGAGTAAAACAGTTTTAAATATGGAATGTATTGAATATTTTGGTTACTGTATATCAAGTGAAGGAATAAAACCATCCCCAAAGAAGGTTAAAGCAATTTTGGATGCTCCTTGTCCTACCTCAGTAGCAGAGGTCCACTCATTTTTAGGGATGATTACATTTTACTGTAGATTTATTAAGAATTTTTCAACTAAATCAACTCCATTGTATGATTTATTGAAAAAAGGTGCCAAGTTTAAATGGACAAAGATTGAACAGAATGCATTTAAATGTCTTAAGCAAGATTTTGTAGACTCTAAAGTGTTAGTAAATTTTGATGGGTCATATCCCTTGATTGTAGAAGTTGATGCTTCACCTGTTGGTGTAGCATGTGTGTTATTGCAAAAGGTCAATGGAGTAGAAAGACCTATTTATTTTGCAAGTAAGAAATTGAGTAGTGCTGAGATGAAATATTCACAGTTGGATAAAGAAGGATTGTCTTTGATTTTCGCTGTCAAAAGATTTAGATATTTTCTTTTGGGTAGAAAATTTATGGCCAGAACGGACCATAAACCTCTTTTAGGATTGTTTGGTAAAGATAAACCAATTCCTCAGAATGCCAATTCTAGGATACAAAGATGGGCTTTGTTACTTTCTCAATATGACTTTGATCTAGTGCATAAACCTGGAAAGGGAAATGTTATTGCCGATGCACTTAACCGTCTTCCAGTAGAAGATGAAATTCAGTCTGGGATTCCTGCTGAGTATGTAAGATTAGTGGAATTGCTTGATTTTGATGAAATTTCTTATAAGGTAATTAGACAATATAATAAGAAAGATAAAGTGATGTCTCAGTTAATTAATTGTCTAAGATTTGGTTGGTCTAAAGAAAATAATTTGTTACTCGTGGAATATTGTAATGTTAAAGATGAATTGTCTCTTCATAATGATGTAGTGTTATACAGGAATCGTACTGTAATACCTGTAGAGTTGAGGTGTAAGATATTGACTCATTTACATAATGGTCATAATGGAATAAATGCCATGAAAGCAGAGGCTAGGAAATGGGTTTGGTGGCCAATGATTGACCAAGACCTTGCAGAGATGACAAAGAATTGTAATATTTGTTTTAAGAATTATAAACAACCACCAGCTAATACTTTGTCATGGCCTAATACGGGAAAACCTTGGTCTAGGGTCCATATGGACTATGCAGGTCCTATTGATGGTAAATATTTTCTAATTGTCATTGATTCTTATAGTAAGTTCTTAGATATACAGTTCTCTAGTTCTGCAACATCTGGTGTCACTATAAATCACCTAAGGAAAGTATTTTCTAGTTTTGGCTTGCCAGACATGATAGTGTCAGATAATGCTCCTAATTTTGTATCACAGGAAATCAAGGTGTTTTTGCAAAAGGATGGTATAAAACATGTTTGTCCTGCCCCTTATCATCCAGCCTCTAATGGTCTTGCAGAAAGAGCTGTAAGGACATTTAAGGAGGGTTTAAGAAAATTTAAAGAGGGAGATTATACTACTAGAGTTTGTCGTTTTCTTTATAACTATAGAAGAACTGTACATTCTGCTACAGGAAAAGCTCCTGCAGAGATTATGTTTAATAGGAATTTCAGAGGTACTGTAGATGTAAAGCTGAAAGAAAGTAAAGAATGTAATGATAGTCTTTTAAATGAAGAAAACATGTACAAAGTTGATGATGCTGTGTTTGCACGTAACTATAGTAAAGGTCCACTATGGGTGGAAGGTAGAATTGTAGAAGTATTGGGTTTAAGAAATTATAAAGTGCAAGTACATTGTTCAGGGAATATGATATGGAAAAGACAGTCTGATCAATTGATGCATAGATATTTTGGAGATTTCAATCAGTCTAATAATGAAATGTGATTACCCAATTGTGATTACCTAATTGTGTGTACGGGAAAGAGCCCAAAGCTCGTATCTTCCCGTCTCCTCATCGGTTCCATTTTATACTTAGTGATACTTATCATACCTGTCCTTAAAACTATGGATTGAGATAGCATTAACTACCTCCTCGCTTAGCCAATTCCAATTATCAACTACTCTTACACTGAAAAAGTATTTCCTTACATCCTGCGAAGAAGTTTTCTTACGAAGCTTCAAACTATGACCTCTAGTTCTAGAGCCAGCCATATCAAAATATCGATCCCTATCCACTCTATCATAACCATGAAGGAATTTAAAGACTGTCACCATATCCCCCCTCACTCTTCTAGCTTCGAGTGATGGTAAGTCTAATTCCCTCAGCCTCTCATCATAACTGAGATTGCGTATTTCTGTTACTTATGCAGACTCCAGTAGTGAGAAGATCTCAGAGAAATATCAAGCCCCCTGATCGTCTTAATTTGTAAATAGTGTATTGAACTCCTTATATAGAATTTTCATGTGTGCCTTGTTTTAAGAAGTTGATGATTTATTTTTTATATGTGATGTATTGCAAATTTTAGGGGAAAGGAATGTTATGATATCAGTGATTTAATCCTTTATTTATAATAAGGTTATTCCCTTTATTGCACCTCTTTTGTTTTCATTGTACTTATACCCGTTGTTGGTTTCTAATGTTTATATTGATTGAGCCGACCGGCACCCATCTTGCAACAATAAACTGGAAGCCATGATATATGCTCATTATTAGTACAAACCTTTACACTCGGTATGCCCACGTACGTGTCTCTAATGGCAGGGAAACTACTGCATCAACTCGACACCTGCCTCCAGCAAATGACGTTCAGAACATTACTCAGATGACTGATAACTCTCAACAGCTGGCTCTAGCAAATGATATTCAGAATGTTACTCACAGGGCTGATAATTTTCATTATCCCTCTGCTGATAGTGTAGATATTGTGAACTGACAAGTATACATCAGTAATGAAATGAATCAATCAAATGATGCCAGTCGACCTCATTCTTTGGGCGTCCCAATGACTAAGGGAACTCAGCATCCTTCACTCTCATCTGAAAACGAGATGCCGGTATCTTTGCATAGATCTGCGTGCCAACGTCAACCTCCAAATCGCTTAGATTTGTGAACAACATTAAGGCGATCATAACTTCCCTCAAAATTTGACAAGGAGGTGATGGCCACCTCATGTGAAGGGATTCATTTAAACCAATCTTCAATAAAAACATTGCTACAAGCATTCCTATGTGTAAAGTAATACACTTTATAAAACAGTTTTTGTCCTTTAATAATTTAATTACATTAACAAAATAATAAGTCTCTAGCATGTCTTATAGCAAGTCCTTAAATCACAATTCTTCATATTTTTAGGGAAAAATATCTGCTAAGAATAAAAAGTAACTGCAGTGAAATTCAGCTCACACAGCAGCTTTGTGAGAAGAAAAAAATATGCAATCTCTGCCACTGGATCAAAGTCATATTTCAACATTTTTTTTTTTATCTTCATTGAAGAAACTGACTACGATATCGTGGTGAATGTATGTTTCTTGGCTCGGCCACCCCCTTACAAGAGGGAATGAGACCATGTGTATATGTATGTATGTAAGAAACAGACAGTATTTATATGTAGTGCTCAAGCAAACTTTTATTTATGTTTGATGTCACAATTAGTCTCCATTTGGGGGTGAAAACAGATGAATTGAAGCTGGGAAATTTGTTGGTGAATGTCCCTCCAAATATTCAGGCACAGTCTGAAACGTGGGTCCATCACTTGTCGAACCAGGCCCTCTATATGCTACTCTACGGCGGTCCCAAGTACTCAAGCAAACGAAATGGATGAATATTAAGAGAGAGTGAGCAACGTTTTACTTGTAACTGTTAAGCTTTTTATTCCATTTTGTGTCTTCTAGTGAACAGCTTATATCTACTAAAGCTAAGAGTATAGTACCATGTAAAGTAAAAGATTGGAAATAATTTCAGTGACTAGTTTATTACAATAAATTTCAATGACTCTTGTCCATTTACATACATGACAATGAATAAAAACAATTATTGAATGTAAAAATCAGAGTAAGGACACTATTGGCTTTAACTACAGTAAGATAATAAACTGAAAATAACATAATAAGAGTAAGATAATAAACTGAAAATAACATAATGAAACTATTAAAATATAAAAGCTTTTGGCAGTCTTGCTCTCAAACTTATACAAAATGCTGTAAGATGGCTGTCATCGCCCTAAAACGACCCAACACATGTAGAAGTCTTTTATACTGTAATACAGTATACATGCATATTGTTAAACGTATGTTTGTTTATTTCAGAGATTGACAGTGATTACTGCTAAATAATGGTTAACAAAGGCTTTCATAGTTATTTAACGTGCATTGCATCCTTTGCTTAACATAAAGATAAATAACATGCAAACAGCTAAGTTTCAACACTGTTATTGTAAGCACAATAATATATTCAGAAGTTTATTTCATTAGCAAGCAAGTATACTTCAGTGTCGGTTACACGATTTGATTTCCAACTTGCAACATAATAACTACATAAGTTGCCACAAAACCAGCAATCTGGAAATATATAAGATGCATAATTTTTTGATCCAGAATTAATATCAAAAAGCTTTTTTAATTTGTGTCATAGTCTACATTATTAACCTGCACATCACTATCTTTAACAGAAAAAAAAAACGCAAAATATAGTTAATCTGTTAACAATATCAATCTTCAAAAATACATGAAGTTTGAAAAAAAAAAGTAACCATTAAATTTGGGAAAATAGTGCTAGGACAATCATAATGAAATTAAGAGAAGAAATTTGCAATGCAACATGCACATTTGAGTTTTAACTCAAATGTGTTCTAGATTCTAGGCTACCAGTAATTCTTGTATAACTATGATTGAAATGTGTTGAAGATATATTATTTACACATCGTTTATAAAAAAAAAATTATTAATCTTTTGTTGATATTGTCTGCAAGAAGACATTGTTTTCACATTATAATAAATATAAAATAATAATTTTAAGTAGATGAGTGTGCCATTGAATATACCATTTTCTGTTGTTGTTTGTTTGTTTATTTTGGCGTCTCGAGAATAAAGTAAACCGAAAGGGCTGAAGGACGTTTCATTAAACTCTTTCTTGGATTACTATGTATTTATAGAATACTGTGTGTGGGTTTTATACCCCCCAAAAATGTACCAATCATTTAAAATTTACACAGTGAATACCATAGTGATATTTACTTTCAAAATTATGACTGAAAGTTATATAATCATGGTATGTTACATATACAGGGGATCCTTAATTTACGTGATCGTTGAGTTACGATGTATCGCCATTACAGCAAAGGCCCATAAATGATTAATAAATGAATATTTTCACCTACTTGGTTCATGCTGTAAAATACAAACTTCAAGCGCTGAACAATTATTGAGCATGGTGGATGAATATACAACTCGCAGCACTGTTGTATATCTATATATATATATATATATATATATATATATATATATATATATATATATATATATATATATATATATATATATATATATATATATATATATATATATATATATATATATATATATATATATATATATATATATATATATATATATATATATATATATATATATATATATATATACTGTAAAGTTAATGTCTTTATTTATTTATTCATGTATTTGATTATTTGAAGGAGTTAAATTTAAAATATTTGCAAAATTACCAAATATATAGTCGTAAGTATGATCTTCATATGAAAAAGTTTGTCGAGCATGGCGAAAGAATACGTCGTCATGCGGTATTTGACTGAGAAGAAGAAAAGAGTCACTTCATGCTTGTATGCAGCGGTGGCTTGTCAAATATTAGAATGGGGGGACTGCGTGACTGCAAGCCTCATGGAACAGCATAATAAACGTTATTGAAGTAATCATTTTAAAAATTAAACTAAAGTTAATGATCATAAGCTCCAGGTTTCATCATGTCCTCCTAGAGGGAGCTCAAATTTGCCACATAATTTTACGCATTTTATAATTACAGCCACAAAGCCATTCACTTTTCTGGTAAACAATGACATTAAAGTTTGCTCCTTCTTGCACTTTTTTGTAGAATGGATAATACTGGTGTATGTCGTCCTTCTACTTTTATCTCAACTTTTACACTTAAAATCAACTGCGAAAAGCTAATACTCTCTAAATATTTAACTAAGTTTACTGCCATCGTCTATCAAATAGTAATTAAATTTAACACTATTGAAAAGAATTTAAACGGCCACCAGCACCATTACCGGCTACGCATTACAAGACACATACTCTCAACGTAAACAGACCAATTACAATCGGGTGTGATTACCTAATTGTGCTTACGAGAAAGAGCCCAAAGCTCGTATCTTCCCGTCTCCTGATCAGTTCCATTTTGTACTTAGTGATACTTATCATACCTGTCCTTAAAACTATGGATTGAGTTAGCATCAGCTACCTCCTCGCTTAGCCAATTCCAATTATCAACTACTCTTACAATAAAAAAGTACTTCCTTACATCCTGCAGAGAAGTTTTCTCAAGAAGCTTCAAACTATGACCTCTAGTTCTAGAGCCAGCCATAACAAAATATCAATCCCTCTCCACTCTATCGGTGATGGTAAGTCTAATTTCCTCAGCCTCTCATCATAACTGAGATTGCGTAATTCTGGCACCAGTTTCGTGGCATGTCTTTGAACTTTTCAAGCTTAGCTACGTGCTTTTTCAAGCGCAGATTCCAAAAGGGGGCTGCACATTCAAGTTTTGGCCTCACATAGGTTTCACAAATATTTCTGAACACTTCCTTGTCCATCTGCCTGAAGGCTCCCTTACATTTGCTAAGAAAGCATATGCTGCCTTTACTATGCCATTTATATGTTTTTTGGAGACAAATCGGATAGTATGTTTACTCCTGGGTCTCTTTCACTCTGTCTCTTGAAGTTGTACTCCTGCCACCAAGTAGTCTAGCTTGGGCCTTCTTGCACTTGTACCCATTCTCATTACCTTACCTTATGAAATACTGAATTTCATTAGCCACTTTTCTGACCACTCATGCAGACTGTTTAGATCTTCCTGAAGTTCTCTACCATTGTTCTCGTTTCCCACTTTCTTCACAATCTTTGCATCATCTGCAAACATATTCATGAATGAATTTATAGACTCTGGTAGGTCATTTACATATACAAGGAATAAAAGTGGCCCTAAAACTGAACCCTGTTGAACTCCACTACTAACTCTTCTCCATTCAGACAATGAGTGTCTTACTCTAACCCTCAGTTCCCTTCCTTCTAAGTAAGTTTTTATCCATTCCAAGACATTTCCACCTATTCTAGCCATTGCTTGCAGCTTCTTAATAAGTCTCCCATGTGGAACAGTGTCAAAGGCTTTCTGGAAGCCTAGGAATATGCAATCTGCCCAACCATCTCTTTCCTGTACGATTCGGCTTACCTCATCATAAAATTCTAATAAGTTTGTTACTGTTGATCTACCTTCTCTGAAGCCATGCTGTCTCACTAACAAAATATTGAAGGATTCCAAGTGAAGAGAGATATGTTTCCTTAGTAGTTTCTCCATAACTTTGCAAACTATGCTGGTCAAGGAAACTAGTTTATAGTTTAGAGCCATATCCCTCCTTCCCTTTTGAAGATAGGTATCACGTTCGCTTGTTTCCAGCATCTTGGAATCTCCTCTGACTCCAATGACTTTTTAATTATGGTACTTAGTGCCACTGATATTGAGTATACTAATTTTTTAAGTACCTGAGGGGATATATCATCAGGACCTGTAGCTTTATGAACATCTAATTCCCTCAGCGCTTTGCATATATCTGTGGCTAAAAGGATGATGTTCTCTAATACCATCCCATTAGCTTCTATCTCTGCAATCTGAGGGGGTGGGGTATTTTTTACTGTCAATCCTGACTAAAACTCCTTGTTCAATTCTTTGCAGATCTCTTCATCGGTCTCTGTGATGCTTTCATCCGCTCTCTTAAGCCTTAAAACCTGTTCTTTTACCTTCATGTCTCCTCTGATAAAGCTGTGGAAAAGCTTGGGATTTTCTTTAGCCTTCATGGTGATGTCCCTTTCATAGTCTCTCTCTGTCTCTCGTCTTTTACTTAGGTAATCATATCTTGCTCTTTTGTAGGTTTTTTTTTATTTTTTTTTTTAAGAGAATGACACCGGGACAGGCAGAAACTGCCCTCATCAACATAGGCCCGGCCACGAGAAAATACCAAGATGAAGGAAAAGAAAAAGGTTAAGGGCAAGGCAGAGATGAGGTAATGTTGCACAAAGGAAAACGACAGACAGAAAATAACAGTCAAAGTACAGAGGACCCAGAGATATGGAGAACTAGGCTCTGAGATGACGATAGATCTGCTTTTTGAAGGATGAAAGGTCATAAGAATTAGGAAAGCCAGAAGGAGGAAGAGAGCTCCAAAGTCTGGAGGTAGATGGGAAGAAGCAGTCACTGCACCGACCAATCCACGAGCTACAAATCTCCACACAGTACCTGTGAGATGAGCCCGCTTGGCGAGTGTTACGCTGCCTCGGCAGTGGAGGAGGGATGCAACTCGCCAACTCATCAGAGCAGCGATGGAAGTAGTAGCAATAGAAAAGCGAAAGGGAAAATACTTTACGGTGAAGAGAGAGAGAATCTAGGTTGGAAGTAAGAGAAAGATCATTAATGAGTCTGACTGCCTTAGATTCAACCCTATCAAGAAGATAAGTAAAGGAGGAAGCACCCCAGATGTGAGAGCAGTATTCTAAGCAGGGGCGGATAAGACCTTTGTAAATTTTAAGTAACTGCAATGAGGAAAAGTAATGACGAAAACGAAACAAAACCCCCAATTTTTTAGATGAAGATTTAGAAATTAGGATTATGTGATTCCTCCAAGACAAGTTAGAGGCTATATGGATTCCTAATATGTTGATAGAGTTAAGAGGGTAAATTTCATTAGTGTCGAAGACAATGGGATTATCAGGAGGAGAAGAAGATAAAGAGATAGCCAGAAACTGTGTCTTGGAGGCATTGAATTTAGCTAAATTTTGAGTGCCCCATTCAGATACTCTCTGCAAATCGGAGTTAAGAGTAGAAGAAAGAGTGATACGAGATTGATTACGAGTAACAGATGAAGGTTGTGAAGAAAAGGCAGAGTAAAAGTGAAGGGTAGAGAAAGGAAGATGGGGATTGTAGAAGATCATTGATGAAGAGAAGGAAGAAAGTAGGTGACAGAACAGAGCCCTGTGGAACACCACTGGTAACAGAGAAAGGGCTAGATGTCGCGCCATCAACAACTACAGATATAGAACGGTCAGTAAGAAAACTGGAAATCAGAGAACAGAAAGAAGAGGTAAAGCTTTGTGCCAGACTCTGTCAAAAGCCTTAGAGATATCATGGGCGACGACAAAGGATTTCCCATAGTTCCTCAGAGAAGATAACCATACATGAATGAGATAGGACAGGAGATCACCAGTGGATCTTGCCTTGCGGAAGCCGTACTGGTCATTGGAGATAAGTGAGTTGGATTCAAGGCGTTTCAAGAAGTGAGCATTGAGCAAAGTTTCAAAAACTTTAGCAAGAGAGGATGTTAGGGCAATAGGTCGGTAGTTAGAAGGAATAGAGCGGTTACCCTTCTTAGGAACAGGTTGCACTAGAGCATGCTTCCAAGATGAAGAATAGATACTGGTTGACAGAATGAGGCGAAAATGACGACAAAGCACAGGAGCCAGTTCATCTGCAAACTCCTTAAGGAACCTTGCAGGGATACCATCATGACCAGATGTCTTATTCGTCTTTAGCGAGCGAAGAACCTTATGAACTTTGTGTGAAGAATGGATAAGGGAGGGCATAGGGTTAGAGAGGGGACAAGACTGAGGAACAGGTGCGCTGGAATCGTTCATAGAAGAGTTAGCAGAAAAATGAGCCAAATGGAGTGGCTTTGTCAGTGGGAGAGCAAGCTATAGAACCATCAGAACGAATGAGAGGGGGAAAGCTTGATTCACAGAAGTTTTTGGAGAGGTTTTTGGCTAAGGACCAGAGGCATTTGTCAGTGGGAGACGATTTAAGGTCATCAACTTTCCTTTTTATAAAGGAAGCCTTAGACCTTCGAATCTGAGCAGTACAGTGATTCCTAGCTATAATAAAAGCAGAGGGAGTTAAATCGGAAGGAGAGGCAAGGTAAGATCGGTGAGCCTGATTCCTAGGCTGGATAACCATGGAGCAGGCACGGTCAAACAAAGGTTTATGTTTTTTCTCCTCCTATGCCTTTTCCAGCATTTGTCTCTCCACTCCTTAGCTCTTTTACACTCATTATTGAACGATTTCTCTCTGGCATGAATTACACCTACATTGGTGACAGGTATGCAGCAATTTACTACCTTCCCATATTTCTCACAAAAGATGTCATACATTTCTTGTGCAGATTTGTTGTAAAATAAGGTCCTCCAGTCAATATCTGCAAAAAGCTCATTCACTTTGATGCAATCTCCTTTCGGATAGTTTCTCCTCATGTCCTCAGTGCCTCTACTCTCAGGCAGAACATCTTCAATGATATACTCCATCAACAACACATAGTGATCACTCTTTCCAATTGGTGGTTCATACTCAATTTTTTCAATATCCAACACGTTATCTGTGAATACTAGATCAAGTAGTGATGGCTCATCCCTACCCCTGGCCCTCATTGGTTCCAGTATATGTTGATGTAGGAAATTCCCTTGTACGCAATCTAGGAATCCCGCCCCGAATTAGTCCTCACCATTGTGTGGGTCAAAATTTATCCAATCTATCTCTTTATGATTAAAATCTCCCATGATCAAAATCCTGTATTTTCTCTCCCATGCCATGTTAACAACTGAGTTTATGACTTCATTGGTACCTATATGACTTTCCTCATAAACTTCTAGTCTATGATGGTTCCTTGGTAGGTTATATATAACAGTTATTATAATGCTCTCTGACCCAGTATTTATGCGAGAAATTCTGTTCTATAGCAAAATTTATTTCTTCAACCTGAATCCTTCCACTTATGAGTAGTGCTCTCCCTCCACCAGTCCTCTCAGATCTTTCAACCCATAATATTCTGAAGCTCTTAGGAAAAACTCTGACACTGTTTATGTCCTAACTCAGATTGGTCTCAGTAACTGCTACTGTATCTGCCTTACTGTTGTGAATCCTATCTTTTAATTCTACTGCCTTACCAGCTAATCCATCAGCATTTGTGTGATTACCTAATTGTGATTACCTAATTGTGTTTACGGGAAAGAGCCCAAAGCTCGTATCTTCCCGTCTCCTCATCGGTTCCATTTTAGACTTAGTGATACTTATCGTACCTGTCCTTAAAACTATGGATTGAGATAGCATTAACTACCTCCTCGCTTAGCGAATTCCAATTATCAACTACTCTTACACTGAAAAAGTATTTCCTTACATCCTGCAAAGAAGTTTTCTTACGAAGCTTCAAACTATGACCTCTAGTTCTAGAGCCAGCCATATCGAAATATCGATCCCTATCCACTCTATCATAACCATGAAGGAATTTAAAGACTGTCACCATATCCCCCCTTACTCTTCTAGCTTCGAGTGATGGTAATTCTAATTCCCTCAGCCTCTCATCATAACTGAGATTGCGTATTTCTGGCACCAGTTTCGTGGCATGTCTTTGAACTTTTTCAAGCTTAGCTATGTGCTTTTTCAAGTGCGGTTCCAAAAGGGGGCTGCATATTCGAGTTTTGGCCTCACATAGGTTACATAAATATTTCTGAACATTTCCTTGTCCATGTGCCTGAAGGCTACCCTTACATTTGATAAGAATGCATATGCTGCCCTTACTATGCCATTTATATGTATTTCTGGAGACAAATCTGCCAGTATGTTTACTCCTAGGTCTCTCTCATTTTCTGTCTCTTGAAGTTGTACTCCAGCCACCGAGTAGTCAAGCTTGGGCCTTCTTGCACTTGTACCCATTCTCATTACTGGAAATACTTAATGAGGTCCCATCCCCTGATCTTCTGTCATTATCTTCTTTATCTCCCCTTTGTCTGGAAGAACTCTGAAATGAAAATTTTTCTTCTCTTCTTCGTTATTTTCCTCATTTAACCTTCTTGCCTCTTGCAACAAGTTTTTTATCCTTTCCATCTCTTCCTGTGTGTTGTATCGTCTAACAAACACTTCTTTGAATTCTTGAAGGTCTTTTAGACTTTTTTTCCTCATCAGTATTTCTCTGCAGGTGTCCCCTCTCTCAAAGGCTAGAATATCTACCTAGTTGGTGAATATTTACAATATCCTCAGGACCAGAAACTACTCCAAGTTTTCTTATCAGGTCTACAACCATAGCTTTATTTTTGTCAAGTCTTCCCTGCCATGTTGGCTCCTGGGATTCGCTTATGCCTAAGAATACCACCGTCTTCTCTTTGTCAAGTGCATGCTTTAATCAATGGCTTTGCCCTTTCCATCATAACATCTTCATTTTTTTTATTACTCTTACTTTATAGTCAACTGTTTGTATGTTTTCCAGTACCACCACCTTCACAGCCTCTTTTACTGCCACATACCCCCTTAGTGCATCAACAAGGAAGTTTTCATGGCATCATGTTCCATATTCAGCTCCTGAAACTCTTTTCTAAACTGTTCGATGTTTTCCTTAATCTGGACATTCCAAGCTGCAGTCTCGTCTCTCTCAGAAGAGAGCGGTGAACTAACATTTAATTCATTTAGGTTGTCATTCAGCGGTTTGTTGTTATCTTCTTGTTTAGAAATTCTGGTTTCTAGTTCACTCTTTTCCCCTTCCAGCTTCTTTATTCGATTTTATATTTCTTTTCTCTCCTGCCCTTGTGTTTTATTTGCTTCCTCCAAATATCTTATTTCCTCTCTGAGTGTTTCATTCTCTTTCATTTCTCTATCCATACTCCGAATTTTGCCATCAAGGTTTATAACCTTTGTCTCTAATTCCTTGCTTTTCTGTTTTAATCTCCTAATAGCTACTCCTCCTCCTGCTGCTACATCCCATGGAGATCCTCTACCATCCCTCTCCGACCATTAGATGGGGGGGTTTGGGTTTTGATACAGTGATGGCCTCATTTTCATGTTTTCCCTTTCACAGAATATAGAAAGAAGAAGAAAAAAAAGAGAGAAAAGCTTCTATTTAAGCTTCACACAGAATTTGTATATCTTCATATGAGTACTATTTAGTTATTCAATTCATCTCTTTTCTGGTAACACTCATTCTAACTTAAAATTTGACTTTGGTAATCTGAGGGAAAAAATGCAAAACGAAAGTCCACTTGTGTGTGCTGAATCAAATGCATTGTTTGTTATCGATATCCATTCCTGAGGTTGGCCGGGCCTAGGTGGCCCCACAGGTGGGATCATCTGAATCTAGAATACATCCGTAAAAATAATAGGTAACAGGGGTGTTCTGCTCTGAATTAATAGTCTCCTTCAGTTTTTGAGGTGCCTTGTAGAGAGGAAGGGGAAAGTTGAGATAAGATAGAGATGAAGAAGGGAAAGGTGATGGTGCCACATAAATGCTTTTAACCCCTAGAAGACCACTAGGAAGAAAAGGTAAGAGAAACTATACAAAAACAAATTTATGAACACATAAAAATGAAAAATAAAAAGATGAAAAAAATACAGAAGAGAAAAATTAGTAAAAAGAAGGGGTCTTGCTGATGACCAGCAAGGACAAGGCTTCCTTTTGAAACTACACCAGCGTGTTGGGCTCATGCTGGAGAGGGTGAGGAACAGATTTTCAACTTCATGAGCTCATGTCATGACAAAGAGCATGAGTTGTTGCCTGGTTATCTAGGAGGAGGGTACTGACGGATGATGTTCAGTAGGCTGTCCATGAAGTTCATTGTTGCTATTCTGATTATGGAGCTAGCAACATGAAGGGAGTTGGGATCTATGCAAGGTATTGCAGGGGCAATAGTCTTCCACCAAATTTCAGAAAAGACTTCACATTCGAGGATGTAGTGGAGCAGGGGATGCGGCGAGTTTTCCTGACACAAGGTGCACTCCCTAACAACATTTTCCACTATTTATCAGGTGCACATATAATCAAGTCTCAGACGGAGGAAGTTGACTGCTGTGTTTCTGCAGTGGCTCTTGAGCAGTGTGCTGCACTGGAGACTGGTGGTGGCTTTGTACCATCAGGTGGAGGGAGAACCAGTGTCAGTGCACAAGTAGTATCTGGCTAGTAATAGGTTAAGGAGTGACCTGGAAGCTTTGGTTTTGATCTTGAGAGTCCCAGGTGTAATATATCTAAGTATTTAAGTATGTTGCTTGTGCGTAGCTAGATGTTCATGCGCTCAGCCCCACCTATGTATTACTGTACTGTACTGTAGAATAGAGCGGAAAATATATACATTGTTGTTGAGCTCCTACGAAGATGTTTGCTTGTCTTGCTGCTGTGCTGCATTTACTTCTACCTTACACTTATTTATGTTTCCATTGCTGCAGTGATTCAAAGAACTCTTCTCATAATAAATCGCTAAACACCCAAGCATATTACATTATTTAGTGGCTATGAGATATAATCGTACCTGAGAGATGGTTGGACCGGCATTCCCAAGTTTTTGTGAGGGTGAGGAAGATTTCTCCAGTTTTCATGAAAGACTTGAGTGTTATTCTACAGTGAGGGATGTAGCTGATGAAAAAAAGGTACCTACACTTGTTATGGGTCTATCTCCAACCCAATATCAAGTACTGAAAGATTTACTATCGCCGAAAGCTCCATCAGCGTTAACCTATGCGGAGGTGATCACTAGCCTACAAATACATTTTGGAGGTACCAAAAACCTACGAGTGGAATGGACGAAGTTCAGGTATGTTATGAGGAAGCAGGGGGAATTTTTGCGGGATTTTTATATTCATCTCAAGCACTCTGCTCGATACTATGAATCTGGAAAGATGTTAGATAAAATGTTACTGGACCAGCTAATTGCAGGCGTAAAGTCTCAGTGTGTAGCCAACAAAAATTTGGAAGCATCTGCAGGATTAAAATTAACTTTTTCGGAAGCTGTAAACATTGCTGAGGAAGCTAAATTAAATGAAACTAATGCTACTATGTCTGCAAATGCGCAATTTTCAGCTGATAGTAGTAGTACAGATGCTCATAATGTTAATAGGTATGATAATGGTAAAGTGCTTTATTAGGGTAAGCCAGCTGCTGTTAAAAACTTTTGTCACCGAGGACAATCTGTTCAACAGAGGATAGATGTTTCAGTGCCGAATAATTCCCCAAGTGATGTTAGTGTAATAAGAAGGTGTTTTAGATGTAATTCTGCAGGGCATATAGCTAATTCATGTAAATTCAAAAGTGGGTCATGCCATAGAATAGGACATTTAGCTGTTGTATGAAAAGATGGTAAGATACCAAGGTCACAGCATTGTGTTAGCAGTACTAGCCTACAACTGCAGAGTCCCAAACCAGTACTTCAGTCTGCTGAATCCTATATAGTTCAAATTTCTGATGCAATTACAAATCTGAATTTATATGTATGTGATAATATTTCAGTACTTAATGAAAATTTTCAGGTATCTAAAAAGATTGCAGCTCATAAGTATGATATTTTTGCTTTGAAGGAGTCTTGTAAGTTGCCACATCAGTCTACAGCTAAAGTTGTTCGTAGTTATGATGGTAAATATGTTGTTAATGTGATTATTAATGATAAAAATGCTAATTTTGAGGTTGGCAGGTGCAGCAGTCACTTACCTAAATATGATTACCTAATTGTGTTTACGGGAAAGAGCCCAAAGCTCGCATCTTCCCGTCTCCTCATCGGTTTCATTTTGTACTTAGTGATACTTATCATACCTGTCCTTAAAACTATGGATTGAGATAGCATTAACTACCTCCTCGCTTAGCCAATTCCAATTATCAGCTACTCTTACACTGAAAAAGTATTTCCTTACATCCTCAAAGAAGTTTTCTTACGCAGCTTCGAACTATGACCCCTAGTTCTAGAGCCTGCCATATCAAAATATCGATCCCTATCCACTCTATCATAACCATGAAGGAATTTAAAGACTGTCACCATATCCCCCCCAATCTTCTAGCTTCGAGTGATGGTAAGTCTAATTCCCTCAGCCTCTCATCATAACTGAGATTACGTATTTCTGGCACCAGTTTCGTGGCATGTCTTTGAACTTTTTCAAGATTAGCTATGTGCTTTGTCAAGTGCAGATTCCAAAAGGGGGCTGCATAGGTTACATAAATATTTCTGAACATTTCCTTGTCCATGTATTTGATAAGAAGGCATATGCTGCCTTTACTATGCCATTTATATGTATTTCTGGAGACAAATCTGCCAATATGTTTACTCCTAGATCTTTCTCATTTTCTGTCTCTTGAAGTTGTACTCCAGCCACCGAGTAGTCAAGCTTGGGCCTTCTTGCACTTGTGCCCATTCTCATTACCTTACATTTTGAAATATTGAATTTCATTAGCAACTTTTCTGACCACTCATGCAGACTATTTAGATCTTCCTGAAGTTCTCTCCCATTGTTCTCGTTTCCTTACTTTCTTCACAATCTTTGCACCATCTGCAAACATATTCATGAATGAGTTTACAGACTCTGGTAGGTCATTTACATATACAAGGAACAAAAGTGGCCCTAAAACTGAACCCTGTGGAACTCCACTACAAACTCGCCTCCATTCAGACACTGAGTGTCTTACTCTAACCCTCTGTTCCCTTCCTTCTAAGTAAGTTTTTATCTATTCCAAGACATTTCTACCTATTTTAGCCATTGCTTGCAGTTTATTAATAAGTCTCCCATGTGGAGCAGTGTCAAACGCTTTCTGGAAGTCCAGGAATATGCAATCTGCCCAGGCCCCTCCTTCCTGTAAGATTCGGCTTACCTCATCATAAAATTCTAATAAGTTTGTTACTGCTGATCTACCCTCTCTGAAGCCATGTTGCCTCACTCACAAATGTTGAAGGATTTCAAGTGAAGAGAGATATGTTTCCTTAGTAGTTTCTCCATAACTTTGCAAACTATGCTGGTTAAGGAAACTGGTCTATAGTTCAGAGCCGTATCCCTCCTTCCCTTATTGAAGATAGGTATCACGTTTGCTTGTTTCCAGCATCTTGGAATCTCCCCTGACTCCAGTGACTTTTTAAATATGATACTTAGTACCAATGATATTGAGTTTGCGCATTTTTTAAGTACATGAGGGGATATATCATCAGGACGTGTAGCTTTATGAACATCTAACTCCATCAGCGCTTTGCATACCTCTGTGGCTGTAAGGTTGATGTTCTCTAATACCGGCTCTTGAGCTTCTATCTCTGCAATCTGAGGGGGTGGGGTATTTTTTACTGTAAATACTGACTGAAACTCCTTGTTCAATTCTTTGCAGATCTCTTCATTCGTCTCAGTGATGCTTCCATCCGCTCTCTTAAGCCTTAAAAACCTGTTCTTTTACCATCAGTTTTTCTCTGATAAAGCTGTGGAAAAGCTTGGGATTTTCTTTAGCCTTCCTGGTGATGTCCCTCTTATAGTCTCTCTCTGCCTCTCTTCTTTTACTTGTATGGATGAAAATGTATATAGATAGGTGTGCAACTCTTCTGAAGAATTACTGAATGTCGACATTATACTCTTGGATTATAACAAACAGCTACTTGATATTGGAGATATAGCTATGGTTGACGTCGAGTATAATGACAAATACCGCAGGTTGCTTATTGTAATAATTAAAGGTGATTGAGCTTCTTTATTGGGTAGAAACTGGATGCAAGAAATTAATTTGAATTGGAAATAAATTCTTAACAATGATAATGTAAATGCAGTAGATGGTAAATAAATGAGCTTTTAGCAAAATATGGAGAGGTATTTGAACCTGGTATAGGTTGCTTAAAGGACTTCAAGGTTTCAGTTAACGAGAAAGCAGGAGCTGTTCCTGTCCACAAGCCTGCTAGGCCTGTACCCTATCATTTACGTCCAATGGTTGATGAAGAGCTGGATAGACTCGAAATGTTAGGTATAATAAAGTCAATAACTTTTTCAGAATGGACCAGTCCCACAGCAAATGTATTGAAGAGTGATTGCAAAAATGTTAGGATATGTACTGATTTTAAAGAAACCCTTAACCCTGTCTGTGAACTTGAGAAGTATCCATTGCCAACCTTTAAGGATATTTTTGCCATGTTGGGAAAAGGAGAGTACTTTATTAAACTTGATTTAAGCCATGCATACCATTAACTGGAACCTAGTGAGGAATCTCAAAGGTATATGGTAATAAATACCCACAAAGGTCTTTATGTCTTTACAAGACTACAGTATGGCTTGAATAGTGCTGTAGGTACTTTCCAGAGAGTGATGGAGAGAATATTCAAAGGTATTCCACATGTTGCTGCATACTTAGATGACATATTGATTACTGCTCCCACAGCTGAGAAAAATTTTTTGATTCTTGAAAAAAGTATTGAGTAAATTACAAAAGTGTGGTTTGAAATTGAAAAGAGAGAAGTGCGATTTTTTTGTACCTACGGTTACTTATCTAGGTTATACTTTATCTGCTCAAGGTATTCATCCATCAGCTGAGAAGGTGACAGCTATACTGAATATACCAGTCCCCCAGAATAGGCAGGAATTGTGCACATTCTGCTGTATGGTGAAATTTTACTACAGATTTCTACCAAATGTGTCCAAGATCATGGCTCCATTGTATACATTGGAATCAAAATCTACAGAATGGATTTGGAGTGAAAAGAAAAATACAACTTCTTTACAGGCTAAAGAATAACTGAAATCAAACAATTTATTAGTTCATTATGACCCTAGTAAATCTCTAGTTTTGGCATGTGATGCAAGCTCATATGGTTTATGAGCGGTGTTAGAGCAAGAGGATGTTACTGGATTTTTGAAACCTATTTCATTTGCATATAGGACTTTGTCAAAAGCTGAGAAAAATTATGCCCAGGTAGAATAAGAAGCCCTGGCAGTTGTATGGTCTGTATGCAAACTGAACAAATATTTATTAGGAAGGAATTTCACCATTTTCACGGATTACAAACCTTTGTTAGGATTGTTGAGTGAAAAGAGGGCAGTACCACGTATGGCATCAGGTAGACTAATTTGATGGTCTTTACTTTTATATGCTTACTCTTATAACTTAGTGCATAGACCAGGATGTAAAATTCCAAATGCTCATTGTTTATCTAGATTTCCTATACAGCAGGAAAGTAATTTTGAAATTTCAGTTCATGTTGGTGAGGAAGTATTATTGCTGGATAGGATAAATTTTACTGGAGTAAATTTTTCAGACATTCATCGCTGGACGGATCATGATCCTATACTTTCACAAGTTCATAACCATATTTTGCTAGGTTGGAATGTATCTCAGAATTGTGATGAAAATTTTAAAGCCTTATTTTGACCGTAGACATGAATTAACTGTTGTGCAAGGTTGTCTTTTGTGGGGAAATATAGTAGTGATACCACCTCAAGGACGAAATGCTTTAACTGAGAACTTACATGATACTCATCCAGGTATTGTAAAAATTAAAAGTCTTGCAAGATACTATGTATGTTGGACTCAAATTGATAAAGATTTGGAAAGACGTGTTCATTTATGCAAAGCTTGTCAAGAATACAGGTCAAACTGTATGGGTAAACAAACACTGCATCCATGGGAGTTCTCTAGCAAACCATGATCAAGGTTACACAGTGATTATGCTGGGCCTATGGAGGGTCATATGTTTCTCATTACTGTGGATGCTTATTCTAAATGGCTTGAAGTTATACCAACTCAAGGTTGCACTGCTAATGTGACTGTGTGCAAACTGCAACAATTATTTGCTAATCACAGACTGCCCGACATTATTGTCAGTGATAATGGTCCTGCTTTTGTCGGTGTTGAATTTCAGGATTTTGTAAGCAATAATGGAATACGCCATGTTACATGTGCTCCTTATCATCATTCTACAAATGGCTTGGTGGAAAACGCCTTGAAAACATTTAAGATGGCTATGAAAAAAATGCAGGATGTACTGAGAAGAAATTGTTTTTGTTTTGTTATAGGATTACACCTCATGCTACAACTGGTGTTGTTCCTTGCGAACTTTTAATGAAATGAAGGATTAAGTCTAAGTTTGATCTTTTATGTCCTGATGCTGAGAGTCATATTATTAAGAAGAAGGAAAATCAGGCAAAGTATTATAGAGGTGCTATGACAAATTCACCTCCTGAGTTTAAAGTAGGTGATAATGTATGTTTTGAGAATTATTCTTATCTGGTGTTGTGGAAGAATGTACTGGACCTGTGTCATGCAAGATTAGGAGTGAAGATGGTATTCTTCATAGGCATTTTGACCAAATGTTCAAGCAGCTCAAACCTAACTTTGCTGATGTTGAGGAATATAATACCTCTAGTGAGTCTTAATTAGTAAACAGGAGTAGTACTGATGTTTACCAATATTTGGATAAGACTAAAAATTTTAATAGTCGTAGTACAAGTAATATGTCTGATATTCCCAGGGTTATACCTACAGTTAACTCAAATTTCAGTCCTGAGGCAAATTCTGGTAGTAGTAATAGTAGTCCAGAGCACATACCTGAAGTGAGACGTTCAAGTCAAAAGTGTAAACCAGTAGATAGACTGAATTTATAATATGTGAATCAGTAATGTTTTCTGTTTATATATATTGCTAAGTGGCATTACATATTGGATTTTGTTAGTTGAAATTTTTACTTGGAAAGGTCTTGTATTTTGTTTATATTTTTATTGCCGAGTTTTATCTACAAGGCATGGAGGGGTGTAATATATCTAAGTATTCAAGTATGTTGCTTGTGCATAGTTAGATGCTCATGCGCTCAGCCACCTATGTATTACTGTACTGTACTGTAGAACAGAGCGGAAAATATATACATTGTTGTTGAGCCCCTATGATGACGTTTGCTTGTCCTGCTACTGTGCTGCATTTACTTCTACCTTACACTTATTTATATGTGTTTCCATTGCTGCAGCAAGTCAAAAAACTCTTCTCATAATGAATCTTCGCTAAGTACCCAAATACATTACACCAGGAGGCAGGCATATTTAAATCTCTGCTCAGAGAGAGTCTTGTTTGGCAGGTTGGTCGGCTTCTTCATTTCCCTTGATGCCGACATGGGTGGGAATCCAAGCAAGAGTGACAGCTTTTCCAATGCTGACTGCCCTGTGGTAAAGGTAAAGAATGCTAGTAATAATTCTCACATTATCTTTGAGGAGAGGATTCTTGATGGCATGTAGGGTGCCTTTAGAGTCGAAGAGAATAAAGGCATGGTCACTTCCTTGCTGGGAGAAGAAACTGAGGACATTGGCTATGGCAACCAGCTCAGTTTGGAGCGAGGAGAAAGAGGTCAACAGCCTCCAGGATTGGACGTGGTCTCTGGTGGTGAAAGCAGCTGCTGAGGCTCCAGTTTCTTGATTGATTGAGCCGTCAGTGTAGAAGATTTGGGAATTTGGCCTGCTCCAGCTCTGAATTTTGTCCTTGTATGTGTTTTTAAGGCCAAGTGGGTTAACGGAGCTTTTGGGGTTATCTGGCAGCTCGATTTTTATGTCGAGTGACTGGTCGTCCTTAGGAGTAGGGTATTGGTAGTCAGGGAGTGGAGTGTTCTGGATCTTGGCTAAGATGTCTTCCTTGACTGGTAATGCTTGCAGGCCGACACAGACCTTGGCTGCCCAGGTTCTTGCAGGGAGGTCAGGGTGGTTATCAAGGGCTAGCCGGAAGCTGGAGCCAGCAAGACAGGGATGTTGAGCTGTAGTGGTTTTGGCCACTGAGAGGGTTAATCCTTGTAGAGATCTAAGTTTAATTGGCATGAGGTTGGATTCCAGTTGGAGGTCTTGTCTCTTGGTCTGCATTGGGGATCCTAGCATGGTCTGCATAGCATTATTTTGTATTACCTCTATCTTGTCCCATTGTTGGTCTCTTAGTAGCCAGATGTAACGCCAGTAATACCTATACTATCGTACTGCATCAAACTTCTATTTTGAATCATTTCTTATCTCGTCTCAACAAAAAAACATAAAAATTTGTTTATAAATACATTGAAAACAACATACAACAGATTTTTCCTGTAATATATTTGTAAGTGGCAAATTATTTTAGCGTAAGGTTGATGAAGTCATACGTCTGGCAGTGAGCATTTGGGGGGACTGCTGCTCTGCAGCTCCTATGTACGAGCCACCACTACTTGCATGCCATATTGTTTCTCATGCTCAACTGCTCTTTCGTCGATTTCACTCGTGTTTGCTCATTACTGACCTGTACTATAACTCCCAAGCATATTGGTGATTTTTCTGATGGCAGTGCTATGAAGAAAAGGAAAGCCATCACAATGGAAATTAAAGTAGAAATAGTAAAACGCTTGAAAAAAGGGAGAAACTGCTACGAACATTGATCACTTATTGGGGTTAGTCTGTTTGACCGTGGCGACGATCATTAAGGATAAAGATCTCATCCTTACGCTTATGAAAGGTTCTGCTCCTATGATGTACAATGTGATAATCACAGTGTAATGGTCTTATGGTCGAGATTGAAACATTATCAGTGCCTTGGATGGATGACCAGCATGACTACTTATCCCAGTGAGCCTCATGTTGATACAGGAAAAAGCTTAAAGATTGTTCAGTGCCCTGAAAAGGGAAAAGGGTAAGAAAGTGAAAGTGAAGAGTTTGTGACCAGAAGGGGTTGGTTTATGCGTTTTAAGACTCATGCTAATATGAATAGCCTAAGGGAGCAAAGTGAAGCTGCTAGTGGTGATGAGAAAGCCGCAAAAGATTTACCCAGTGTGTTAGCATAAATAATTCGGGAGAGGGATTACCGTGCCAAACATGTATTTAATTGGATCAGTCTTGCTTCTTCTGGAAGTGCATGCCTATTTGTACGTACATCACCAAGGAGGAGAAGACAGCACCAGGTCATAAAGTTATCAAGGATAGACTGACTCTTCTTTTGAGGGCTAATGCTGCTGGAGACTTAAAGCTGAAGCCCTTGTTGGTTACTTTGCAGAAAATTCAAGGGTACTCAAGGTCATTTGGAAGGGTCAACTGCCTGTCATCTGGAAGTTGAACAATAAGGCTTGGATAACCCTTCAAATATTTGAAAACTAGTTCAGCAACCAAATTTTGCCAGAATTGAAGAGGGACCATGCTTCCAAGGGCTTGCCTCTTTCAAAGCCTATTACCTCCAAAAGACAATCACTATGATTGTCAGGACAACTGAGAAGGACAAGAACTTGACTTTTAAGGAGTTTTGGAAGCCGTACAATATTCCTCAGTCTGTGAAGAATACTGCTGATTCTTGGGATAAAGTTAAGCAGACGAACTTGAATGGGGTATGGAAGAAACTATGCCCCCAGTTTATAAATGACTTCCATGGCTTTGAGGAGACTGTTGAAGCTGTCACCAAGATCGCTGTTGCCCAGAGTAAGGAGCTCAAGTTGGAGTTTGAGCCTGATGATGTAAGAGAGCTGCTGAAATCTCATGGAGAGGAGGTATCTGCTGAGGACCTCATTCAACTGGAGAAGCAGTTGTTTGAAGAGGAGGAAGAAATACCAAGTCCAGAGTCCAAGAGGTTAACAAGCAGGGATTTGGAAGAATCTTTTGCACTGATAGAGGAATGGTTGGCAAACATCGAGGCTCAGGACCCCAACACTGCCAGGTACAGTGAGGTCGCCAGAGGGGTCACAAATTGCCTGCAGTGTTACAAGGAAATTTTGGAGGAGAAGAAGAGGGTATCCTTCCAGACTCACCTCAACCAGTTCTTCATAAAGGTAGAGCCCCCACCAACAGATCATGTACCTTCTACCTTTGGTGCCTCTATAGACTCACCTGCCCCAGCAATCTCCAGCATCTGCTGCAGGTTCTTTTGCCTCTCCAGACTCACCTTCATCAGTCTCTTCAGCACCTGCCTCTCCAGCTTCCTCCTCCTTATGAGCCTGTCTGTTTCTCCCTCCCTTGAAATGCCCTTTCCAGTGTGCAAGTCGACCACACGAGTAAAGATAAGGAATACTGTATTGTGTACTTTTACTATTTTATGATTTAGATTACGCGAGTGAAGGTAATCAATACTGCATAATATACTTTTACTATTTTTATGACTAAGATTATAAACCTAGATTCTTTTTCTATGTTTACGACAGGTGTCAGGATCGGATTCTGTCGTAAATCAAGGACCCCCTTATGGCAATGTTTACATCCTAAAACTACTGACTAAAAAGTCAACTAATAATTATTGTTTGAGCATCCTTAATAATCAGAAAAAAATTATCTGTAACATTAGTATTAAAAATCCCTTCGAAATGTAGGATTTCAATAATATTACCATATTACAACACAATAACACGTGCCACCTACTGAAACAAAAGTACTGTAGTTGAGCTGATACCACCCAGAGATATCAATGGTCCTCACTCTCTCCAACTGCATTATAAGTAAACCAATCTGTAACATTTATTTATGAATATTACTCCAAAAGATTGTAGGATAGTGCATTTAAGGAGAATACAAGGAATAAAAGTACACCCTTAATATATAACTTTATAAGGATAACATTACTCAGGATATATTTTTACTAAAGAATTAGGTTAGCTCAAGTTTATATATATATATATATATATATATATATATATATATATATATATATATATATATATATATATATATATATATATATATATATATATATATATATATGCAAGAAAAATATTAGATGTATTAATCCTTAAATAAAAAAAATAAAAAGTTTGCTGTCGACCTGATTCTGCAACTACATTCTCATCGCACAAAAATTATACTCTCCTACACTGACAATCTACTTTATGACTATAAATAACATAGAATCCAATGCATGTAGCAGGAGAACCCAAGGTACCAGCCGCCCATTGTGATTTTACAGCTGAAGGCTCTTTTAGACTTAAATAGGAGTCTAGGGCAATTCGTTGTTAAGTGTTCCTGCACTTATGGTTCTTTTTCTATGCCTACATCAACACTGAATATTCTTGGATAATTGTTACACATTTCTTATTATTCCCTCATATTTGACAAGTCACAGCACTCCCCATCTATATTTCTCTTTACTTCTTATTTTCTTCGTGCCCATGCTTGATAAGGGAAGATTTTTTTATTTTTTTATTTGCCAGTCCTGGTGTCATAATCATAACAAAATCAAGATACATTGTAATTCAGTATGTACCCCTCATTATTCCAAGCGATATTATGGAACTTCTAGAGTTCTTTCAAATACAGTACAGTATAATCTGCATGGCCTAGAAGTTTGAGGTTTACATACAAACGAAAATATAAAGCTGTGGAAAAGGTTGGGATTTTCTTTAGCTTTCCTAGTGATATCCCTTTAATAGTCTCTCTCTCTGCCTCTCTTCTTTTACTTAGAAAATAATTTCTTGCTCTTTTATATGTCTGCCAGGCATGTCTGCTTTTTCTCCTTCTGTGCCTTTTCCAGCATTTGTCTCGCCACTCCTTAGCTCTCTTATACTCATTACTGAACCATATATCTTTGGAATAAATAACTCCTATTTTCGTAGGAGTTATGCAACAATCTACTATCTTCCCATATTCCTCACAAAAGATGTTGTACATTTCTTGTACAGATCTTGTTATTAAATAAGGTCCTCTAGTCAATAACAGCAAAAAGCTCATTCATTTTGATGTAATCTCCTTTCGAATAGTTCTTCCTCATGTCCTCAGTGCCTCTACTTTCAGACAGAACATCTTTGATGATATACTCCATCAACAATGCACAGTGGTCACTCTTTCCAATTAGTGGTTCATACTCAATTTTTTCATTATCCAACACATTATCTGTGAATACTAGATCAAACAACAATGACTTATCCCCAATTGTTGCTTTCAGTTCATGTTGGTGTAGGAAATTCCCATGTATGCAATCTAGGAATGTTGCCCCGAATGAGTCCTCCCCACTGTGTGGGTCAAGATTAATGCAGTCTACTCTCTTTGAATAAAATCTACCATAATCAAAATCCTACCTTTTCTCTCCCGTGCAGTGTTAACAACTGAGTTTATGACTTCCATAGTAACTACATGACTTTCCTCAAAAACTTCTAGCCTATGTTGATTCTTTGGTGGGTTATATTATAATGCTTGTTAGCTGTTTTATTTACTTAATTTATTGTTACAATTATTATATTTCTCTATGGTTCATTTATTGGTAAATAAAAAAGTTATTTATGTATGAAGATTGTGGTGACGAATATGGCGCACATTTTGCTAGCCTTTCCGCAACCTGTTTATTTATTATGACTCTATGGGCCAACTTCTTGTTTGAACATAGTCGAATAAAACGTTTTGTTTTGAAAGGACATCGGCATCTGATTCTCCTATTTTTATTTGTGACCTTTATATATTTTGTATGACGATGTCAGTGCGTATATTCAACATTTAATGGTGCCCAGACCCGACCCGGGAATAAGTTGGACTATATTGAAAAGTTGGAGAAAAGCCGGGCAACTGCTTGTGGGTGGGTTACCACGACCTCGAGGGATTTAAGGGCTATGTTGGATAAGCCTAAGTTTGATGTATCTTGCATTGAATTAGAAGATGAGCTTGATGAATCTGATAGGCGTATTTCAACTCTAGATGACGTCCAAAGCAGTTATGAGTTGGAAATTGATGATCCTGAAAAGCTGGATAAAGAAATTGACTTAGCCTTTCATCTACATCATGAGACTAGGCAGTGGAGAGTAAAAGATGCCCAACTTTTGGCAGAAATGGTCAAGGGAGAGCTGTCAAACAATCAGACATCCCAAGGAAGTGATTTTGGTGGATCTTCAAATAAGTCTAATGCTCCTGCAAGTGTAAGATTACCAAAACTTGAGTTGCCAAAATTTCATGTCGAGTTTACTGAATGGCAGTCCTTTTGGGACCGTTTTGTAGCTTTAGTTGATGACACTAACTTACCAGTTATAAATAAATTCAGTTAACTGCAGTCAGTTCTTGAAGGTGAAGCCAAGCCAGTGATTCAAGGGCTATCTTTGACTGCCAAAAATTATACTGTTGCCTGTGATATGTTGAAAAATCGGTTTGGTAAACCAAAATCCGGAAAAATCGGTTTGTTAAACCAAAACGTATTATTTTTGCACACATTCAAGCTCTTTTTAATGTAAGCATGTCTGGTAGAAATCAAGGGGTTTCATCATTATGGAAATAGCAAGATGAGTTAATGGCATACATTCATAGCCTAAAGACTCAATGAGTTACTGGTAATCAGTATGGTGTTTTTTTAACCCTAGTTATTTTATCTCGTTTACCACATGACATTCGAATGGCGTTGTCTAGAGAAGGATCAGGCCACGGGAGCTAGTTAGATTGGTTACATGATTTCTTGCAAAAGGAAATAGAACACCATGAACTCAGAAACCTCTAAAAATGTTTCCACAGGTAAAACAGATAGCCGCAGTATTGATTATGAGAAAATAAAAGTGGGTACTGCTTCAGCTTTACAAACATCTTCTGATGTAGGTTTTAGTAGGTCTATATGTGATTTTTGCAACAAATCTCATAAGTCTGAAAAATTTAGGGATGTAACAAAACTTCCATTAAAGGAACGTGAGGAAAAAATCCGTTCTTGTGGATTGCGTTTTAGATGCCTAAATAAGGGTCATATTTCAAAAGGTTGTAAGGCTAAGTGTTCAAAATGTAAGTGTAATCATAATATTCTTTGTTGTTTGAAATCAAATGTCACTCCCATTTCTACATGTAAGTCTAGTAATGTTTCTCATTCCACAGATAAGGTTAATGTGAGTAATGTTTCTCATTCCAGTGATGTATCTTATTCAAATAATTATAGTAATTATGTGGGTGTAGTCCAAAGTGACCTAAATCTTTTTAGACCAAACTTGTACTGTTTTGCCAACTGCTAAGGTTAATGTATATAGTGAAAATGGTTTATATTCTGAAGCTACCTTGCTTTTTGACTCTGGATCTGATGGATCCTATTTTTCCAGTGATCTTGTTAGAAAAATTTAACCAAAATGGATTTCTTCTCAACATATGTCTTATGCTGCATTTGGTGGTGGCAAGTCTGCCAAAAGTAATTACTGTAATTTGTATAATGCAAAATTGTTCGATTGTAAAGGTGTTGATCACTCACTAGTAACAGTTGAAATTCCAACAATATGTCCTCCATTAATAAGACCCTGTGTTCCTAAGGAAATTTTTAAGTCTTTTTTTCTTATTTCATCTTGCTGATAATTATGAGACTGATCGTCAAATTTAAGTTGATATTCTGATAGGACTCGATGCTCTTTGGAAATACATGATTCCTCATAAGGTTCATCAGGTGAATGGTATAGTAGTTCAGGAGTTTGTGTTTGGATGGGTGCTTTCTGGGTGTTGGATTGTCCCCTCTCGTGAGAATTTTGTTGCTTCTCAAATGTTATGCCTTGAAAGAATTTCTGACTTTGAATTACAAAACTTTTGGACTCTCGAGTCTTTGGGAATTAGTGCTGATGAACTGATTGTGGATGTTGATTCTATCTAGCCCTCCTTTTATTCCAAATTTGGTAGAAATTCTTAAGCATTTTAGATGCTGGAATGTAGCCCTTACTGCTGATATTACAAAAGCATTTTTATAAATTAGTGTCCAAAGACAGGATCAGGATGTACATCGATTTCTTTTTAAAACTCAAGACAAAGTTAGAGTCATGAGATTTGTTCATGTCCCTCTTGGGCATAAAAGTAGTCCCTTTTTTGTTAAATGCTACTATCAAATATCATCTTAAATGTTTTCCTAGTTCACCTGTTGTTGAGGAATTAAGAGATAATTTATATGTTGATGATTGGTTATCTGGGGCTGATAGTATTGAGGAGGCCTTTACCCACTTTGAAGAGGCTCGTGATATTTTATCTAAGGCAGGTATGTCTTTGTCTAAATGGACCTCAAATAGTAAGAATTTGGTAAATAAGTTTAACCTGAGTTTTGATGTACAAGATGAAAATGCTGCAACAAAGATACTAGGTGTGCAATGGTTATCCTCTCTAGACTGTTTTTCCCTTGAGGGTCTTGATTTAGGTGTCCTTTATAAAACATTGTTTGCAAAACGAGCTGTCCTTAGCATCATAGCTAAACTTCTTGATCCACTTGGTATGATTAGCCCCATTATAATGTTTGCAAAAATTATTTTTCAAGAAATATGGAGACTTGGATTAGACTGGGATGAAGAATTACCATTAGAGTTACAATCTCAGTTTCAAAGGTGGCTCAAGGGTAGTGATGTTTTTTCATCTTTGAGAATACCTCGCTGTTACTTTACATGTTCTCCTTGGAGATCCTTGTCAGGTATGGAGCTTCATGTGTTTTGCGATGCTTCTGAAAAGAGGTATGGGGCTTGTATTTATTTGAGGATTACCCTCCAAAATTACTATCATGAAGTGTCCCTAATTGTTTCTCGGGCCAAGGTCGCTCCTATCAAAAGAGTTACATTACCTTGCTTAGAGTTGTTGGGTGCCTTACTTTGTGCAAGGCTTTTATCATATCCCAAATCTGCCCTTCAATTAGCTGAATTTGTGTCATACTAATGTTGGACAGACTCCCAAGTAGCCTTGTCATGGATAAAGGGAAATCCTAGTAGATGGTAAATGTTTGTACATAACATGGTAGTAGAAATTCAGTCATTAACTTCTCCTAGTCATTGGCACCATTGTCCTGGAAAAGACAATCCTGCTGATATGCTTTCTAGGAGGGTGTTTGCTGAACAGATGGTTTCTTCTGAGGTTTGGTTACATGGTCCAAATTGGTTGTCTTGGTCTTCTACTTGTTTTCCTAACAATAAATCTTACCCAAACCAAAGTGTAGATTATTCCCAACAAGTAATTGTTCTCAATTGTGTTGCTTTGAGCCCATCACTCAAGTTAGCTGATTTTGAAAAATGGAGTTCATTTTCTAAGATCTGTAGAATTATTGGTTGGATACTTAGATTTGTCATAATAGTAGGCCTAATCAGGTAAAACTGTCTGGTGTTTTGACTATTGATGAATTAACCATGGTAAAGTTGAAACTGCTTCATTTATTGGTAAAAGAAAACAGTTATTTATGTTTGAAGATTGTGGTGACCAATATGGCGCATATTTTGCTAACCTTTCTGCAACCTGTTTATTTACTATGCCTCTATGTGCCTACTTGTTGTTTGAATATAGTCAAAAGCAACTTTTTATTTTGAAAGGACATCGGCATCTGATTCTCCTTCTTTTATTTGTGGCCTTTATATATTTTGTATGATGATGTCAGTGCATATATTCAACAATGCTCTCTGACTCAGTATTTATGTGAGCAATAAAAAATTCCTTGAACTCACTTTCTATAAAAAGTTTATTTTCATCCTGAAATGTTTCACTTATGATCATTGTTATCCCTCCACCAGTTCTCTCAGATCTTTCAATTTTTAATATTCTGAAGCTCTTAGGAAACACTGTGACACTGTTTATGTCTTCACTTAACTTAGTTTCTTTAACCACTACTATATTTGCCTTCCTGTTGCGAATCTTATATTTTAATTCTACTGCCTTACCAGCTATTCCATCAGCTTTTGTGTACAGCAGGTTTAATGAGGTCACATCCCCAAATCTTTTATTATTATCTTCTCTATCTCCCCTTTGGCTGGAGGAACCCTGAAACAAGAATTTCTCATCTCTTCTTCATTTCTTCCCTCATTTAACCTCCCAGATTTTTGAAACAAAGCTTTCTTATCAGGTCTATAACTCTGACTTTATTTTGTTCAAGTTTCCCCTGCCATTTTGACTCCTGGAATTCACTTATGCCTAAGATTACCGCTGTCTTCTCTTTATCAAAAGCCTGCTAAATCAGTGGATTAGCCCTTTCCATCACAAGATCTTTTAATTTTTTTCTATTACTGTTTCCTTATAGTCAACCGTTTGTACGTTTTCCAGTGACACCACACTCACAGCCTCTTTTATTACCACATTCCCCTTTACTGCATTTGCAAAGGAAGTTCTCATGTCATCATGTTACGTATTGACTCCTGAAACTCTTTTCTAAACTGTTCAATGTTTTTTTTTTTATCTGAACATTCCAAGCTGCAATTTCATCCCTCTATCAGAGGAGATCAGTGAACTAACATTTAATTCAATTAGGTTGTCATTCAACTATTTGTTGTTATTCTCTTATTTATAAATTCTTGTGTCTAGTTCACTCTTTTCCCCATCCAGCTTCTTTATTCATTTTTATAGTTCTTTTCTCTATTGCCCTTGTGCCTTATTGTTTCCTCCAAAGATCTTATTTCCTCTCTAAGTGTTTCATTCTCTTTCTTTTCTCTATCCATATTCCGAATTTTATCATCCAGGCTTATTACAAGGGTCTCAGGGTCCATGACTTTTTGCTTCAGGCTTCTAAGAACCACTCCTCCTCCTTCATCCTCCAGAAATCCTTTACCACCCCTCCCACGACCAATGGATGGGAGGTTAGGATGACTTCATTTTGATTCTTTGCCTTTCACAAAATATATATAGAGAAAAAAAGAGAAAAAAATTTCTATTTAACTTCACATAGAATAGCTATATCTTCATATGAGTGTTTATTTAGTGTGACAGAGTCTATCACTCAAAGTCACCAGAGGCAGTAGTAGATGCCTTATTAGTTAATTTAGTAACTTTTAACAGTCTTTTTTTTTCTTACTAAAATAATTCTTATTCCTTGTAGTTTGCAGATTATAATTATTTGCCATTTATATTTCAGCTTATAGCTAATTTTAAATTTATCTTGTTTAATATTCTTGTACGTGTAGAAAGCATGATCCCAATATAAAGAGAGTCTACTTATTTTTCTGTGTGTGTTCTACTCATTCTTTTTTTCTCATGAGCGAGGCCATAGATACGTTGTTTATGCAATTTTCTTATTATAACAATGCTTTGCTGATAAATTATGTTATATTATAAAACTTGCTTTTGCTGATAATTTTGTTATAAATTTGACCCTGCTGATATGTCATTAGCCTGTCTAGATACATTTCAGTAGCTTCTTTATTGTGTGAGTAGTTAGAATTCCGTCTCCTGCAATGCAAAGAACGTTCTGGAGATTGTTCGCTAGTAACCTATTTTGCCCATAATATTTCTCGTTGTTTTTATTTGCTTCCGCTTGTTGCATCTAAAATACTGTCTCTCCCTTGCATCTCTACCATATTTGCCTGCCAGGGACCATCCCTACAGTAGCCCTCGAATTTTATATATGTGAATTACTGCTCTTAATATACATCATGCAGGGGGCTGAATGATGACGTCACCAAGAGGGACGCTTGATCTCACTCAATTGGCAGCCAAACATCCCAGAGGCAAGATCTTGCTTCAGCAGGCAAGCTTACTTCAAACCTTTTTTTTACGTGGCATCTTCACAGGAATTCATCTGGCACAAACAAGGTGAGAGATAGAGTATGGTAAAGCTCGTTGGTCAAACGAATTGGGAATTCGAGAAATTGGTTATATTCGTTACTGGTCAAATCCTAAGAACTTTTTCTCAGATTCCATTCCCATACAAAATGAACTTCTGTAGATTACCTAACCAGAATCTCATTTGCCAAATTTAATTTCTTGACCTGGAAATTACCGCCGATATACATTGATAAGAAATTTCTTTCATTGAGAGGGCCAGTGTAAAATCTTGTCCTCAGAAGATTGCTCATTACCACATAAAAATCTATCCCTTCTCCTAACGAATTCTAATTTCATTTCACCCCTTCTATCATCGTAATTAATGTGTTTTATGTTAATACTCGTAACTAAACCGTTTTTTTTACCTTTAAATTGCAAATAATTAATAATTTAAATAAAGTGTTTTTGCAATTAATTGCAAATAATTAATAAGTAGCTTTGCCCTGTTGGCATTGCAAATGTTTTTCTTAACCACAACTTAATGAATACATACTGTATTTATCTTGCTGATTCTTCATATACTGGGAATAAAGTGTTTTGAGTTGTAAGTTGTAAAAACTTCAAAAGGTGGTTTTGCCCTTATTTGCACTGCAGATATTTCTTGATAACCAAAATTGAATGAATACATATTTATCTCGTAGATTCGCCCTTTATCGTAGATGAAGTATATCACCATATAAATTGCAAATAATTAATACGTAATTTTGCCCTATAGGCATTGCAACCTTTTATGGTTACCCACAATTTAAGGAATACATACTGTATTTGTCTCGCTTATTCTTCATTTATTGCGAATAAATTGTTTTACACTAATTTCGGCAAATATTTAATGGATTTGTATACTCTTACGGTAGTGTAAATATTTCTGGTTAGCTGTGACTAACCAATATATTTTCATCCAGCAGAATAATATTGGAAACTCATTGTTTGTGTGCTCATGCCTTCAGTTTTCCCATTATCAACGGTATGTCGTTTCTGTTTCTGCAATTGCAGTGTCCTCTATTCTACTCTGCCTCTGTGACAGAGGTGATCGTCAAGTTGAGGCAAAAGTCTTGGCATCTGTCTGTGGTGCAGGGAATCGATATTGTGCTTATCACCTCCTGGATTCGAGGCAGCATTCCAGAAATTTAAATTTTAAATTTGTACCAGCTTTCCAAAAATTTATTCAATTTTATTAATGTGTCATTGCATTTCCAAAATAAAAAGAAAGTTGAATTCTGAGTTTCATATAACCGAGTATTGGTAGTTCGGGTGGGGTGTGCAAGTACAGTAATATCTGTCCTGTCTGTTTGTGAGCTCTTAACCGAGTTCAGTACTTTGAGTCTCCTTTGTAAAACAGAAACTTAATAACAACCTCCCCCCATTTAGTTACTTAGTTCATCTCTTTTCTGGTAACACTTATATGTTCAGATAATGAAGTTACCCAACTGTAAGCAGTGGATCATTGCAATTATGGGTAAGAGTCGTCCAGCAAATATATGCAGAATACTTCAAATGGTGATACAAGCACCAAATTTGGTATGCTTATTTTATGAGTGTGACACCGGGACAGGCAAAAAATTGCCTTCATCAATAAAGATCCAGACACGAAGAAAACACATAGAGGAAGGAAAAGAAAAAGGTAATGGACAAAGTAAAGATGAGGCAATGATACACAAAGGAAAAGGACAGACTGAAAGAATAGTCAAAGTACTGAGGACCTAGAGATATGGCAGGAGTAGGCCCTGAGATGTAGAGATATCTGCTCTTTGAAGGATGATAGGTTATAAGAATTAGGAGAGACAGAAGGAGGAAGAGAGTTCCAGAGTCTGGAGGTAGATGGGAAGAAGTCACTGCACCGACCAATCCATGAGCTACAAATCTCCATACAGTACCTGTGAGACAAGGCCGTTTGGCGAGTGTTACGCAGCCTCGGCAATGGGGGAGGGATGCAACTTGCCAACTCACCAGAGCAACAATGGAAGTGGTAGCAATAAAAAAGAGAAAGGGATGATACATTACGGCGAAGAGAAAAAGAATCCAGATTAGAAGTAAGTGAAGGGTCATTAATGAGTCTGACTGCCTTGGATTCAACCCTATCGAGGAGATAGATAATTATAAAAAGAGGCACCCAGTTGTGTGAGCAGTATTCTAAGCAGGGACAGATAAGACCTTTATAAATCTTAAGTAACTGTAAAGACTTAAAATAATGACAAAAACAAAACAGAATCCCCAATTGTTTTGGATAAAGATTTAGAATTTTGGATTATGTGATTCCTCCAAGGCAAGTGAGAGGCAATATGGATTCCTAATATGTTGATAGAATTAAGAGGGTAAATTTCGTTAGTTTCGAAGTCAATGGGGCTATCAGGAGGAAAAGTCGATAAAAAGATAACCAGAAACTGTGTCTTGGAGGCATTAAATTTAACTAAATTTTGGGTACCCCACTCGGATATCCTCTGCAAATCGGAGTTGAGAGTAGAAGAAAGAGTGATACGAGACTGATTACGAGTAGCAGATGAAGGTTGTGAAGAAAAAGCAGAGGAAAAATTAAGGGTAGAATCGTCGGCAAAGGCATGACGAAGAGAGGAAGATGGGGACTGAAGAAGATCATTGATGAAGAGAAGGCACAGAGTAGGTGAAAGAACAGAGCCCTGTTTAACAACACTGGTAACAGGGATTGGGCTAGATGTTCCACCACCAACCACTGCTATATAAGAGTTAGAAAAAAAAAACTGGAAATCAGAGAACAGAGAGAAGGGGTAAAGCCATAGGCTGGGAATTTGGCCAATAGAGCCTTGTGCCAGAGTCTGTCAAAAGCCTTAGAGATATCAAGGGTAGCAATAAAGTATTCCCCATAGTTCCTCAGAGATGACCTTACATGAGAATGATTGGATAGGAGGTATTAATTTGTAAAAAATTTCAGCAATAAAAAATTTCAAGATTGTGGCCATTTTGCAACATGGCCGGCTCTGACAGTTTTGTGATAAAACTTTTGGTGACAAAGCATTTTGTCTATTTTTATATCAATTTGAAGAATTTTGGGCATACCATGCCAATGTCAACCAAATGGTAATTCTTCTATTCGTCCTTTAACCAGTTGTACACTTTAGGAAATAGTTTAACTAGTTTTTAAGCATTTTTTCTTTCTTTCTAGATTTTGCATTATTGTTTGCTTACAATACAGTTGTTAGAATATCCTTTAATCAAAACACTGACTGTAGGTGGAATATAATTTATCAAAACACTGACTCACTTGAACACATCATCCAATTTCATAACAGAAAGTGGTTATTGACGGTTATCTCGAAAAATGGCAACCATTTTGGATTTTGATCTGGATTTTTTTTAAAGGGCCTTAGATATAGACATTCATAGTCTGGTGTGGTATTTGTATTACCAGCTGAAGTATTCCGGCCATATTTGTACTTTATCTGCTGGACTAGAGGTTTCGTCAATAATAAGAAGTTAAGCAACTTGCTTGGGTAGTTTTTGGCGCGCCGTTTTGGCACCTTGAATGGCACCTTTTCTTAATAAAAGAAAAATTGGTTAATTAAGACTAACCTAACCTAATTTAACCTAGTTAAAACCGTTTAGTGCCAAAAGGGCAACGCCGAAATATTTTAGCGATAACAGTAGCGGCGACAAAACGTTGGCACCAAATAGTCCCATTCCGACACAACTGTTAATATGAATCGAACATTTAAATTTAAAATAAGTTTTCTCAGTTGGCTGTCTGGTGTACATAATTTATTTATATATCTTTTTTTTTTATCATTCAAGCTTACAATCCTCTAATGTGCAGTCTGTTGACACCCAGTGACCTTCAAAAGTTATCTGAATTACTGAACCTTATGTTCATTTGCTTGATTATTTTATGAGCATGACACCTGGGCAGGCAAGAAAATACCCTCATCAATAAACGCTCGGGCACGAAGAAAACATTTAGATGAAGAAAAAGTAAAAAGTTAAGGACAAGGCAGAGATGGAGTAATGATACACAATAGGAAAAGGAAAGGCTGAAAGAATAGTCAGAGTACTGAGGACCTAGAGATATGGCAGGATTAGGACCTGAGATGACGATTGATCCGCTGTTTGAAGGAAGCTAGGTTAAAGAATTAGGAAAGACAGAAGAAAGGGTTATAAAATTATACCTTTCAGGTTACCCTATGTATTTTTTCTGGTAATAATAATAATAATAATAATAATAATAATAATAATAATAATAATAATAATAATAATAATAATAATAATAATAATAATAATAATAATAATGCTAGAGAAATTAGAACATTTTAAAATATCATAATCGTGAAATGCATCGTCGTCACTTTCTGAAACAAATGAAATTCGTATAGGCTTATTTTACAGATTGATCTCCAACACTAATTAATTCTCATACATACCTGGGTTTTGATGCCATTGTCTAATGAAGTAATACTTATATCCCTGAGAAGGCCACATGTTCTGTCAACCTACAAAAATTACAAATTACAAATATAATATGCTTATGTGAGAAGACAGAACCAAAGTATTACTTTGATAAAAGAAAAGAATGTAATTTTACGAATAACTGTACAAGTGGCTATAACGGACTGGAATATTAGGAGTGCTAAAATGTCGGGCATTTTATGCTCCGTTCGTTGAGAAGCACAACTGTGAAGAGGTTATAAGGCGGACATTGGCTGGTATGTTAATATATTATATGGATGTATCAAATTAGAACTTTCATTCTGGAATAATAATACAAGTGTGGTGTAAATTACTTTGCACTGAAAGCAGGTAGTTGCAGTCCGCATTGGGGAATCTGTAGGTTCCCAACTGCAGGTTTAAAGTTAGTATTGAGAGAAGACAATAGCAGTTGCCATATTTCTCAAAAACATGCTTTCAAAACTGGAGTCACTTTCGTGAAACATTTAACACAGACACGAACCATTGACATGTACAAACATGCGTAAATTAACAAATAGGTATATAAATGAATAACATGGATGGATTGAGCTTTGAGTGTGCAGGGAAATCTTTAATCGTTGTTAATCGAACAAAATCATATACCTCCATATAGCGATTTCTTTTCATTATCTTATCATACTCGGCTTACCTCGTCGGAATATTTCTGACCCATATAGCAGAAAAAGTAGAGAATGCTAAAGCTGTTCATTAACACAGCCATTTCAGCAATGAGCACAGTATAATGAGTGGAGTTCAATAGCACGCCGTATATTCTTGTGATAAGCAGTACTGTTGTCGAAAGAACCAAGCTATTAAGTATCCCTCCTGCATAATCAATGAAAGTGTTCCGTAGGACTTCTACCTGTTAAGAAACACAAATGCAAAATTATAATGCTTACACACAGTTTATGCCACGTATGTGAAAATAATATATATGCACTGGATGTAGATTTCACACCCAGCCTTCATGGCAATACATTTCCTACCTAACACCAATTAACATAACCGTCCTCTGTTATGTTTTGGGTCTCAGTTCTAAATTTGATCCCAATTATGCTTACAAGTACGTATCATAGTCAGATATTAGGAATTCCAAAATGCTTTGAATAATAATAATATTCTAATCACATGACTCTATATATAATCATCTTCATCATCATCATCATTATTATTATTATTATTATTATTATTATTATTATTATTATTATTATTATTATTATTATTATTATTATTATTATTATTATTATTATAAACTACTGTAAATGCAAGAGATAGGAAGGAGTGAAGGAAGAGTGTGCATAGCTGACACAGGCCAAAGGGATTCTCGCACCTGCTAGCTCGGTGAACTGTGATGGACTGGTGTGAGGGGAATGGCTATGTTATGAAGCGATGGGGGTAAACCAGCTGCGGCTGTCGGGTCTCGCTGTAGAATATCCTTGCCCTTCTACCTTTTTGGTGAACTAAGCAGGGTAAAGGGGAGAAATGAGCAACCCTTTATCCCAAAGGACAATGGTGGATCATGGTGTATGCATTTTTTTTTTTGTTCAGCAAACAAACAAACAAACATTTATTTCCATTTTTATACAGTGGCTATTCTTATACAATTTAAGAGTAAATTATAAGTAGACATGTAATGGAACTAATAAGTAAGAGGGTATTACATACAGCTAAAGTAAATATGGCTTTCCTAGAAAATAATAATACTGTAATAAAAATGCTAACAATAATGTTAATAATAATGCAGTAATAATATCACGCGATATAGGATCGTTATTATCGGCATCAACACCATATTTAGTTCTTAACTTAGAGAGCAGAGAGGGTGATATCAGTTTACATATAGATAGGTTACTGTTAAGCATTAAATCATTAAGTTTAATTAATGTGTGAGCAGCAACTATTTGTCCAAAAGAAAACTATATAGTTTGCCTTTGAAAGCTACGAAGGAGGATGAATTTTTAAGATACTCTGGAATATTGTTCCAGAGTGTTGGCCCTTTAATAGTGATCATCTTTGAGCCTGCTTCTGTGTTTGTTCCCTGAATAAAGAGCTCACTACTCTGTCTTGTGTTGGTTCCCCTTATATCCCTGACTGTTTTTAAATCAAATAGCCAGTTAGGATAATGATGGTTCAAAATTTTGTATATAAAAACATAAATAGCATAGGCGACCTTGTTTTCTGCCCCCAGCCACCCAAGTTTTTTGAGAACTGGTGTGATATGGTCATATTTTCTTATTCCTCCCAGGGCAACTCGAGTCTTAGTGGTAGCTCCCCAAACAGTTGTGCAGTAAGTAATGTGACTTAGGGCTAGATATTCAACAACAGTTATTCGAGTGGTACTCTCAAAATTAACTTTTATACTTGATAAGTACATTAATGCTCCTGAAACCTTTTTCCATACTTTATCTATGTGGGAATCAGTAGTCTCCGTGGCACAATGGTAGCGTCTGCGACTCTGAGGTGGCAGGTCGAAGGTTCGCGCCCCATCACGGACTGAGGTTAGTAAGGGCATACACTCAGGGTAACGATTACATCTGCCAAAACAAGTCCTTCGTAAGAAGGAAACTGTCCCAGCCCTTAGTAGAAAAAGGGAGTTCGTGACGTAAAACCGAATCCATCTACGTGGGAATCAAACAACATGTAGTTATCAAAGTGAATTCCTAAATTTTTTATTGCTTTGCTAGGTGTAATGATATTACTGCAAAAATGTATTTTTGTGTATTCTGGAATTTGTGCTATATGGAACCTTGAGCCAATAAACATGCATTGTGTTTTACTTTCGTTAATTAACAGCCCAATTTCTTGAAAATGTGTTTTAATATTTGACAGAGTGTTTTCTGTTCTTAACGTTAGCTCTGGGAGATTATCAATATCACCACTAAGGAGTAGTTGAGTGTCATCTGCATATTGTACGACTAGACAGTCAGAAATGAAAGAATATAGATCATTTACGTAAATGGAGAAGAGGATAGGACCAAGTACTCATCCCTGTGGAACACCAAATCAATATTTAGTTAGTACATTTACTTATAAGAATTTCATAGTTTAGCACTGCCGAAGGCTTTTGATAAGTCTAATAATACAAACAGAGAGATTTTTTTCATATCTATATTATTATAGATACTATTCGTAACTTTGAGCAGTGCAGTTTCCGTCGAGAGTTTCGGTCGGAAACCATGTTGGTTATTAGCTAATAGTCTATTTGACTCTAAATATGACATAAGTTGGCATGCAACAATATTTTCTAATATTTTAGAGAAAATGGGTAGCAGGGAAATGGGACGATAGTTTGTCACATCTCTGTCCCCCTTCTTATGCAGAGGTATTACATGTGATTTTTTCCAAGAGTCAGGAAACCTATTAGTAACAATGGAACTATTCATAATAGCTAGAATATAAGATACAATCATGGGTAGAGCATCTTTGATGAATTGAAATGGTATACCATCTGGACCATAAGGGTCAGAGTTTCTTAGGCTCTTTATGGTAAGAATTAGGATAGCTCAATCGACAGGATTTATCTTGAAGTACTCTCTTGTGTTTACATTGGAAGAATTGACATTTAAGTGATTACTCACGTTCACTGAGTTGATGTTTTCTCGTGTTTTCTCATATATGTTTTACCCTATGTTAGCAAAATAGTTATTAAAGTTTTCCGCTTTGTCTTTCAACTCCGAAATATTTTCATAACTTTCTGAGGTAGTCTTTCTATTTGGCATCATGCTTCTTATCACTTTCCATGTTGCCGCTGTATCATGTCTAGAGTCATTAAATTGTTTTTGTAAGAGTCTTTTTTACTTATGTTGATGATAGATCTGACACGTTTCTTTTCTATTTTATAACGTTCACGGAGAGTAATATCATATCTATTCATTTTTAGCTCTTTTTGTATTTGATTTCTGATTTGAATTGCCTCTTTGATGCCATTAGTTAGCCAGGGGGCTGAAGGACGGGTTATTTTTCTTGGTACAATGGATGCACAACTATCTAAGCACTCACGGAAGACTTTTGTTAGAATCTCAACCTGCAAATCGACGTTATCTATGTTTATTATACTATTAAGTACATTTCTGCTGTTGATTAATGCTTCACAACTGAGAGTGCTTATTTCAGGCAGCCCTGTCGTGGCATATCTTTGAACTTTTCCAGCTTACTACATTTGCTATGAAAGCATATGCTGCAATTATTATGCCATTTATATGTATTTCCAGAGACATATCTGCCAATATGTTTATTCCTAGATCTCTCTCATTCTCCATCTCTTGAAGTTATGCTTCTGCTATTGAGTGTTCAAGCTTTGGCCTTTTTTGCACTTGTATCGATTCTCATGACCTTACTTTTAGAAGTATTGAATATCATTAGTCACTTTTCTAACCAATCATGCAGCCTATTTAGGTATTCCTGAAGTTCTCTACTATTACTTTCTTCACAATCTTTGCATCATCTGCAAAACATATTCAAGAATGAATTAACAGACTCTGGCAAGTCATTTACATATACAAGGAACAATAGTGGGGCTAGGGCTGAACCATATTACTACATAATTGCAATTACCTAATTGTGTTAAAGGAAAAGACCCCTATGCTCGTAGCTCCCAATCTCCTGGTCATTTCCATTTTTGCAATCAATAATACTTAGCACATTTGTCTTTAAAACTATGAATTCAGTTAGCATTAGCTACCTCCTTGCTTATCAAATTCCAGTTAATTACTACTCCTACACTTAAAAAAAAAAAAAAAGCACTTCCTTACCTCCTGCAAAGAAGTTTTCTTACAAATCTTCAAGCTATGACTTCTAGTTTTAGAGCAAGCCATATCAACTCATCGATCCCTATCCACCCAGTCAGAAATAGAAAGGACTTTAAATACTGCTACCATATCCCCCCAGTCTTCTACCCTTGAATAATGGCAAGTTTAATTCCCTATGCCTCTCCTCATAACTGAGATTGCGTATTTCTGGTACCAGTGTCCTGGCATGTCTTTGAACCTTTTCCAGCATATTTATGTGCTTTCTCATGTGGAATCCAAAAGGGGGCTGCATATTCAAGCTTTGGCCTCACATATCTTATGTAATTATTTCTGAATATACATTTGGTATGAGAGTATATATCGCCCTTACTATGCCATTTATGTACATTCCCGGAGACAAATCTGCCAATATGTTTACTTTTAGATGTCTCTCATTCACTGTCTCTAGAAATTCTGCTCCTACTATCGAGTATCCAAGCTTGATCCATCTTGCACTTGTACCCATTCTTACTATCTTGCAATTTGTAGCATGGCATTTTGTTAGCCACTTTTCTCATGCAGACTATTTAGGTCTCCCAGAAGTTATTTACCATTGTTCTCGTTTCTTATTTTCTTCAGAATCTTTACGTCATCTGCTATCATAGTAAAATATGAATTTATAGACTCTGGTAGGTCATTTGCGTATAATAGGAACAAAAGTGGTCTTAAAACTGAAGCCCATGGAACCCTACTACTAGCCCTTCTCCATTCAGACACTAATTGTCTTACTCTAACCTTTTGTTCCCTTCCTTCTAAGAAAATTTTTAGCCATTCCAAAACATTTTCACCTATTTTCGCCCTTACTTGCAGCATCTTAATAAGTCTACCATTTTGCACGTATCAAATACAATCTGGAAGTCTAGAAATATAGAATCCACCCAGCCCTCTCTTTCCTGTAAGATCTGACTTACCTCATCATAAAACTATAATAAGTATGTTTCTGTTGAGCTGCCTTCTCTGAAGCCATGTTGTCTCACTGACAAAAAGTTGAAGGATCCCAAGTGAAGAGAGAAGTGTTTTCTTAGTAATTTCTAGATAGCTTTGCAAACTATATTGGTCAGGGAAAAAAGCCTATTGTTTAGAGCTGTATCCTTCCTTCCCTTTTTGAAGATAGGTACCATATTCGCTTGTTTTCATCATCTTGGAATTTCCCACGATTCCAGCAGCTTTTCAAATACGATGCATAATGCCGCCGATATTGATTTAGCGCGTTTCTTAATACTTGTAGCTTTATGGGTATCTAACTCCTCCAACGCATTGGATACCTATGTGGCTGAGAATACAATATTCTCTAATACCGACCCATGAACTCCCATCTCTGCAACCTGAGGGAGTGAGGTATTTTCGGATGTAAGTACTGTCTGAAAATCCTTGTTCACTTCTTCGCAGATCTCTTCATCTTTCTCTGCAATGCTTTGTTCCAATATCTTTAGTTTTAAAACCTGTTCTTTTACCTTTGGTTTTCTTCTGATAAAGCTATGGAAATGATTAGGATTTTCTTTAGCCTTCCTGGAGAAATCCCTTTCATAATCTCTTTTTGCCTTTCTTCTTTTACATAGGTAGTAATTTCATGCTACTTTATAAGTCTGCCATCCATTTATGTTTTTTCTCCTCCTATGCCTTTTCCAGCATTTGTCTTTCCACTCCTTAGCACCCTTACACTCATTATTGAACCATTTCTCTCCGGCATTAATAACTCCTATTTTGGTGAAAGGTATGCAACAAGTGACTAATTTTTTGTACAGATTTGTTGTTAAATAAGGTCCTCCACTCAATAATTACAAAAAGCTCATTAACTTTGATGTAATTTCCTACTGGATTGTTCCACCTCGTATTCTTTTCAATGCCCCTATTTTCAGGCAGAATATCTTCAATGATATACTACATAAACAACACTCAGTGGTCACTCTTTCCAACTGATGGTTCATACTCAATTTTTTCAATATCTAACACATTATCTCTGCATGCTAGATAAGAATTGATTGCTCATCCCCACCTCTGACACTCACTGGTTCCAGTACATGTTGGTGTAGGAAATTCCCCTCTACACAATCTAGGATTTTTTTCCCAAATGACTCCTCCCCAGTGTAATTACGCAATTGTGATTACATATTTGTGCTTAAGGGAAAGAACCCTATGCTCGTAGCTCCCCATCTCCTGCTCGCTTCCATTTTTGTACTCAGTGATACTTATCATATTTGTCCTTAAAACTATGAACTGAGATAGCATTAACTACTTCTTCGCTTAGCAAATTTCAATCGTCAACTATTCTTACACTAAAAAAAGTACTTCCTTATGTCCTGCAAAAAAGTTTTATTTCGAAGTTTCAAACTATGACCTCTAGCTCTAGTCCAGCACCATATCCCCCGTCATTCTTTTAACTTTGGGTGAAGGTTAAAGTCTAATTTCCTCAGCCACTACTCGTAACTGAGATATCGTATTTCTGGTACCAGTTTCGTAGCATGTCTTTGAACTCTTTCCAGATTGTTTACATGATTCTCCAAGTACGGATTCCAAGAGGTTGTTGTTTATTAAATCTTTAGCCTCTTGTCAGTTACATAAATATTTCTGAACATTTCCTTGTCCATGTGTCTGAAGGCTAACCTTATATTTGCTACAAAAAAACATATGCAATTCTATTTGTGCCATTTATATGCCTTTCCAAAGACAAATCTGCTAGTACGCTTTCTATTAGATCTCTCTCATTTTCTGTTTCTTGAGGATCTGCACCTGCTATTGAGTACCCAAGATTGGGCCTTCTTCACTTGCACCCATTCTCATCACCTTATATTTTGAAGTATTGAATTTCGTTAGCCATTATTTTGACCACTCATGCAAACTAGCTAGGTCTTCCTGAAAGTCTCTACAAATGATTTCGTCTTTTACTTTCTTCACAATCTTTGTATCATCTGCAAACATTTTCAAAACTGAATTTACAGACTTTGGTAGGTCAACTGTGTATACAAGGAACAATATTTGTCCTAAAGCTGGAATCTGTGGAACCCACTTCAAACCATTCTCCAGTCAGACACTGAGTGTCTTACTCTAGACCTTTGTTTCCTTCCTTCTAAATAAGTATTTATCCATTCCAAGACATTTCCACCTATTCTTGCCATTACTTTCAGCTTCTTAATAAGTCGTCTATGTGGTACCGTATCAAAAGCTTTTCTGACATAGCTGTTGAAGAGCTTGGGGTTTAATTTATCCTTTCTGGTAATAGCCCTCTCATAAACTCTTTCTACCACTCTTCTTTTGCTTAGGTAATAATTGTTTGCTCACTTGTAAACCTGCCAGGTATTTATATTTTTTCTTCTCCTATACCTATTCCAGCATTGTTTCTTCACTCTTTTACTCTCTAACATTCATCGTTGAAATATTTCTCTCCGGCAAAAATAACTCCAATTTTGGTGGATGGTATGCAACAAGTAACTATCATCCCATATTCCTCACAAAAGATTTCGTACATCTCTTGCGCAAATTTATTATTAAATAAGGTCATCCAGTTAATAACTGCAAAAAGGTCATTATTTTTGTTGTAATCTCCTATTGGATGGTTCCTCCTCGTGTTCTTCTCAGTGCACCTTCAGGCAGAACATCTTCATTGATATACTACATAAGTAACACACAGTGGTCATTATTCCCAACTGATGGCTCATACTCAATTTTCTTACATCCAACACATTATCTGTGAATTTTAGATCGAGCAGTGATGGTTCATCATCACCATAGGCCCTCGTTGGTTCCAGTTCATGTTGATGTAGGAAATTTCTTAGAACACAATCTAGGAATCTTGCCAAAACGAATACTCCCCACTGTGCAGGTCAAGATTAGTACAATTTATCACTCTATGATTAAAATCTCCATTAAGCAAAATCCAACATTTACTTTCCCATGAGACGTTAATGAGTAAGTTTATAATTTCAGTAGTACCTATAAGTATATGACTTTTCACATAAACCTCTAGGCTTTGCTGATTCCTTGGTGGATTATATACAACTGCTATAATAAAGCTCTCCGAACCAGCATATTTATGAGCAAAAGGAAATTCTTTGAACTCTGAATAGCAAACTTTATTTCTTCAACTTGAAATCTTTCTCTTGGGAGCAATTCTATCCCTCCACCAGTCCTCTCAGATCTCTCAACCTTTAATACTCTGAAGCCCTTGAGAAAACCTGTCACACTGTTTATGTCCTCACTTAACTCAGTTTCTGTAACTGCTTCTGTATATGCCTTACTGTTGCGAATCTTAATGAGGCTGCATCCCCCGATCTTCTAGCATTATCTTCTTTATCACCCCTTTAGCTGGAAGAACCTTGTGTGTGTAATTATCAAATTGTAATTACCTAGTGCTTACGGGAAAGAGCTCTATACTCGTAGCTCCCCTTCTCCCGTTCAGTTCCACTTTTGTACTCACCGACACTTATCATCTTTGTCCTTAAAATTATAAATTGAATAAGCATCAACTACCTCCTCGTTTAGGGAATTCCAGTCATCAAAAATCTCTTATACTAAAATGGTACTTACATACATCCTGCAAAGAAATTTTCAAAATATCAAAATATCGGTCCCAATCCAATCTGTCAAAACCATGAAGGAATGTGAAAATGACACCCTATCCCCTTTCACTCATCTCTTAACTGAGATTGCGTATATATATACATACATACATACATATATATATATATATATATATATATATATATATATATATATATATATATATATATATATATATATATATATATATATATATATATATATATATATATACATATATATATATATATATATATATATATATATATATATATATATATATATATATTTGCGTTCCCATTTTCATATGGGGTCGCATCTCTTCACTAGTCGTCTCCACTGGTTTCGGTCCATCACTTGCTCCTCCCCCAGCTGTCTCTCTCTGAGATCCTCCTTCAGTCGGTCCTTCCACCGTAGTTTAAGTCTTCCTCGTCTACGTCTGCCCTCCACGTCCATCTCCATCACTCTCACACCCACGTAGTCTTCTTCTCTCCTCTTCACATGACCGAACCACTGTAATCTCCTCTCCTGCGCTTTCGCCGACGCCTCCACCACCTTCACTGTACCTCTGATCCGGTCATTTCGTAATATATATATATATATATATATATATATATATATATATATATATATATATATATATATATATATATATATATATATATATATATATATATATATATGTATATGGATTCGGTTTTACGTCACGAACTTCCTTTTCTACTAAGGGCTAGGACGGTTGCATTCTTACGAAGGACTTGTTTTGTCAGATGCAATCGTTACCATGAGTGTATGCCCTTACTAACCTCAGTCCGTGACGGGGCGCGAACCCTCGACCTGCCGCCTCATAGTCGCAGACGCTACCATTTTGCCACGGAGACTACTATATGTATATATGCATATATGTATATATATATATATATATATATATATATATATATATATATATATATATATATATATATATATATATATATATATATATATATATATATATATATATATATATATATATATATATATATATATATATATATATATAATATATATATATATATATATATATATATATATAGATATATAGTATATATATATATATGGGATATATATATATATATATATATATATATATATATATATATATATATATATATATATATATATAGTATATATATATATATATATATATATATATATATATATATATATATATATATATATATATATATATATATATATATATATATATATATCTATATATACTATATTATATATATATTATATATATATATATATATATATATATATATATATATATATATATATATATATATATATATATATAATATCGATATATATATATATAGTCATATCATATCCCCATATAATCCACTATATATATATATATATACTGATATATGATATAGTATATATATATATAAAATTAAAATTTAAATATATATTATTTTAATAATGAACTTGCCCCCCCCCCCGAGTGCGAGTATATATATATATATATATATATATATATATATATATATATATATATATATATGTTCCGGTTTTACGTCATGGATTCCCTTATCAACCAATGGCTAGGACGGTTGCCTTCTTTCGAAGGACTTGTTTTGGCAGATGTAATCGTTACTCTGAGTGCATGCCTTTGCTATCCTCAGACCGTGACGGGGCGCGAACCCTCGACCTGACGCCTCAGAGTCGCGGACGCTACCCTTTGAACCACGGTGACTACATATATATATATATATATCATATATATATATATATATATATATATATATATATATATATATATATATATATATATATATATATATATAAATATATATAAATATATATATATATATATATATATATATATATATATATATATATATATATATATATATATATCCACTCTATCATAACCATGAAGGAATTTAAAGACTGTCACCATATCCCCTTCAATCTTCTAGCTTCGAGTGATTGTAAGTCTAACTCCCACAGCCTCTCATCATAACTGAGATTCCGTAATTGTAGCACCAGTTTCGTGGCACGTCTTTGAACTTTTTCAAGCTTAGCTATGTACTTTTTCAAGTGCGGATTCCAAAAGGGGGCAGCATATTCAAGGTTTGGCCTCATATAGATTACATAAATATTTCAGAACATTTCCTTTTCCATGTGCCTGATGGCTACACTTACATTTGATAAAGAAGCATATGCTGCCCTTACTATGGCATTTATATGTATTTCTGGAGACAAATCTGCCAGTACGTTCACTCCTAGATCTCTCTCATTTTCTGTCTCTTAAAGTTGTACTTCTGCCACCGAGTAGTCAAGCTTGGGCCTTCTAGCACTTGTACCCATTCTCATGTGATCATCTAATTGTGCTTACAGGAAACAGCCCAAAGTTCGTAGCTTCTCGTCTCCTGATCGGTTCAACTTTCTACTTAGTTATACTTATCATACCAGTCCATAAAACTATGGATTGAAATAGCATTAACTACCTCCTCGTTAGCGAATTCCAATTATCAACTACTCTTACACTAAAAAAGTACTTCCTTACATCCTGCGAAGATGTTTTCTTACGAAGATTCAAAATATGACCTCTAGTTCTAGACCCAGCCATATCAAACAATCGATCCCTATCCACACTACCATAACCATGAAGGAATTTAAAGACTGTCACCATATCCCTCTTCAATGTCTAATTCCCTCAGTCTTTCATCATAACTGAGATTGTGTATTTCTGGCACCAGTTTCGTGGCATGTCTTTGTGCCTTTTCAAGCTTATCTACGTGCTTTTTGAAGTGCAGATTCTAAATGGGGGCTGCATATTCAAATTTTGGCCTCACATAGGTTACATAAATATTTTTGAATATTTCCTTGTCCATGTGCCTGAAGGCTACCCTTACATTTGATAAGAAAGCGAATGCTGCCCTTACTATGCCATTTATATGTATTTCTGGACACAAATCTGCCAATATGTTTACTCCTAGATCTCTCTCATTTTCTGTCTCCTGAAGTTGTACTCCAGCCACCGAGTAGTCAAACTTGGCCAAACTGCACTTTTACCCATTCTCAATACCTTACATGTTGAAGTAGTGACTTCCATTTGCCACTTTTCTGACCACTCATGGAGACTATTTAGATCTTCCATAAGTTCTCTACCATTGTTCTCGTTTCCTTACTTTTCTTCCCAATCTTTGCATCATCTGCAAATATAATCATGAATAAATCTACAGACTCTGGTAGGTCATTTACATATACAAGGAACAAAAGTGGACCTAAAAATGAACCCTGTGGACTCCACTACTAACTTCTCCATTTAGACACTGAGTGTCTTACTCTAACCCTCTGTTCCCTTCCTTCTAAGTAAGTTTTTATCCATTCCAATACATTTCCACCTATTCTAGCCATTGCTTGAAGCTTCTTAATAAGTCGCAAGTGTTGAACAGTGTCAAATGCTTTCTGGATGTCTAGGAATAAGCAATCTGCAAAGCCCTCTCTGGCCTATAGTTTAGAGCCATTTCCCTCTTTCTTTTTTTGAAGATAGGAATCACGTTTGCTTGTTTCCAGCATCTTGGAATCTCCCCTGACTCCAGTGACTTTTTAAATATGATACTTAGTGCCACTGATATTGAGTTTCCGCATTTTTTAAATACATGAGGGGATATACCATCAGAACCTGTAGCTGTATGGATATTTAACTCCTTTAGCGCTTTGCATATCTCTGTGGCTGAAAGGTTGATGTTCTCAAATACCGTCCAATGAGCTTCTATCTCTGCAATCTGAGGGGGTGGGGTATTTCCTATTGTAAATACTGACTGAAACTCCTTGTTCAGTTCTTTGCAGATCTCTTCATCCATCTCAGTGATGCTTCCATCCGCTCTCTTAAGCCTTAAAACCTGTTCTTTTACCTGCAGTTTTCCTCTGATAAAGCTGTACAAAAGCTTGGGATTTTTTTTAGTCTTCCTGGTGATGACCCTTTCATAGTCACTCTCTGCCTCTCTTCTTTCACTCAGGTAATCATTTCTTGCTCTTTTGTTGGTTTGCAATGCATTTATGCTTTCTCTCCTCCTATTCCTTTTCCGGCATTTGTCTCTCCATTCCTTAGCTCTTTTACACTCATTATCGAACCATTTCTCTCTGGCAAGAATTACACCTACTTTGGTGACAGGTATGCAGCAATCTATTATCTTCTCATATTTCTCACAAAAGATGTCATACACTTCTTGTACAGAATTTTTGTAAAATATGATCCTCCAGTCAATAACTGCAAAAAGCTCATTCATTTTGATGTAATCTCCTTTCGGATAGTTCCTCCTCATGTCCTCAGTGCCTCTATTTTCAGGCAGAACATCTTCAATGATATATGCCATCAACAACACACAGTGGTCACCCTTTCCAATTGGTGGTTCATACTCAGTTTTTTCAATATCCAACACATTATCTGTAAATACTAGATCAAGAAGTGATGGCTCATCCCCACCCCTGGCCCTTGCTGGATCCAGTACATGTTGGTGTAGGAAATTCCCTTGTACGCAACCTAGGGAGCTGGCCACAAATGAGTCCTCATCACTGTGTGGGTCGAGATTTGTTCAACCTATCTCTTTATAATTAAAATCTCCCATAATCAAAATCCTACCTAATCTCTCCCAAGCCATGTTAGCAACTGAGTTTATGACTTCAATAGTACCTATATGACTTTTCTAATAAACTTCTAGCCTATATTGGTTCCTTAGTGGGTTATATACAACAATTATTATAATGCTCTCTGACCCAGTATTTATGCGAGCAACAAGTAATTCCTTGAACTCACTTTCTATAGCCAAGTTTATTTCTTCAACTTGAGTCCTTACACTTATGAGCAGTGCTATCCCTCCACCAGTCCTCTCAGATCTTTCAACCCTTAATATTCTGAAGCCCTTGGGAAAAACTGTGACACTGTTTGTGTCCTCACTCAACTTAGTCTCTTTAACTGCTACTGTATCTGCCTTGCTGTTGTGAATCCTATCTTTTAATTCTACTGCCTTACCAGCTAATCCATCAGCATTTGTGTATAACAATCTTAATGATGCCCCATCCCCTGATCTTCTGTCATTATCTTCTTTATCTCCCTTTTGTCTGGAAGAACTCTGAAATGAAAATTTTTCTTCTCTTCTTCATTTCTTTCCTCATTTAACCTTCTTGCCTTTTGCAACAAATTTTTGATCTTTTCCATCTCTTCATGTGTTCTGTATCGTCTAATGAACACTTCTTTGAAATCTTGAAGGCCTTTTAGACTTTTTTTCTCATCAATATTTCTCTATATGTGTCCCCTCTCTCAAAGGTTACTTATGTTGGTCTCTGCTTTCCCTCCCTCGAATATTTACCTAATTGGTGAATGTTAACAATATCTTCAGGACCGCAAACTACTCCAAGCTTTCTTATCAGGTCTACAACGGATAGCTTTATTTTCTTCAAGTCTCCCCTGCCATGTTGGCTCCTGGGATTCGCTTATGTCTGAGATTACCACTGTCTTCTCTTTATCAAGTGCCTGTTTAATCTGTGGATTTGTCCTTTCCTTCACAACGTCTCTCATTTTTTTTATTACTGTTTTCCAGTGCATCCACCATCACAGCCTCTTTTACTGCCACATTCCCCTTTAGTGCATCAGCAAAGGAAGATTTCATGGCATCATGTTCCATATTCAGCTCCTGAAACTCTTTTCTAAACTGTTCGATGTTTTCCTTAACCTGAACATTACAAGCTGTAACCTCTTCTCTCTCAAAAGAGAGCAGTGAACAAACATTTAATTCATTTAGGTTGTAATTCAGCGGTTTGTTGTTATCTTCTTGTTTTGAAATTCATGTTTCTAGTTCACTCTTTTCCACTTCCACCTTCTTTGTTCATGTTTCCAGTTCTTTTCTCTCCTGCCCTTGTACTTTATTTACTTCCTCCAAACATCTTGTTTCCTCTTTGAGTCTTTATTCTCTTTCATTTCTCTATCTATACTCCGAATTTTTTCGTCAAGTTTATAACCATTGTCTCAAATTCCTCGACGCATGTGATTACCTAATTGTGCTTACGGGAAAGAGCCCAAAGCTCGTATCTTCCAGTCTCCTGATCGCTTCCATTTTGTACTTAGTGATACTTATCATACCTGTCCTTAAAAGTATGGATTGAGATGGCATTAACTACCTCCTCGCTTTGCGAATTCCAATTATCAACTACTCTTACACTGAAAAAGTATTTCCTTACATCCTGCAAAGAAGTTTTCTTACGAAACTTCAAACTATGACCTCTAGTTCTAGAGCTAGCCATATCAAAATATTGATCCCTATCCACTCTATCATAACCATGAAGGAATTTAAAGACTGTCACCATACCCCCGCTCAATCTTCTAGCTTCGAGTGATGGTAAGTCTAATTCCCTCAGCCTCTCATCATAACTGAGATTACGTATTTCTGTCTGGTACCAGTTTCGTGGCATGTCTTTGAGCTTTTTCATGCTTAGCTACGTGCTTTTCCAAGAGCGGATTCCAAAAGGGGATCTGCATATTCAAGTTTTGGCCTCACATAGGTTACATAAATATTTCTGAACATTTCTTTCTCCATGTGCCTGAAGGCTATCCTTACATTTCATAAGAAAGCATATGCTGCCCTTGCTATGACATTTATATGCATTTCTGGAGACAAGTCTGCCAGTATGTTTACTCCTAGATCTCTCTCATTCTCTGTCTCTTGAATCTGTACTTCTGCCACCGAGTAGTCAAGATTGGGCCTTATTGCAGTTGTACCCATTCTCATTACCTTACATTCTGAAGTATTAACTACTTTTCTGACTACTCGTGGAGACTATTTAGATCTTCCTGAAGTTCTCTACCGTTGTTCTCGTTTCTTACATTCTTCACAATCTTTGCATCATCTGCAAACATAGTCATGAATAAATTTACAGACTCTGGTAGGTCATTTACATATACAAGGAACAGAAGTGGCCCTAAAACCGAACCCTGTGGAACTCCACTCTTCTCCATTCAGACACTGATTGTCTTACTCTAACCCTCTGTTCCCTTCCTTCTAAGTAAGTTTTTATCCATTCCAAGACAGCTTCCTAATAAGTCTCATGTGTCAAATGCTTTCTGGAAGTCTAGGAATGTGCAATCTGCCCAGCCCTCTCTTTCCTGTAAGATTCGGCTTACCTCATCATAAAATTCTAATAAATTTGTTACTGTTGATTTACCTTCTCTGAAGCCATGTATATATATATATATATATATATATATATATATATATATATATATATATATATATATATATATATATATATATATATATATATATATATATATATACATGCATGCATACATACATACATATATATATATATCTATATATATATATATATATATATATATATATATATATATATATATATATATATATATATATATATATATATATATATATATATATATATTGTATATATATATATATATATATATATATATATATATATATATATATATATATATATATATATATATATATATATATATATATATATATATATATATATATATATATATATATAGATATATATATATATATATATATATAGATATATATATATATATATATATATATATATATATATATATATATATATGTATGTATGTATGCATGTATATATATATATATATATATATATATATATATATATATATATATATATATATATATATATATATATATATATATATATATATATATATATATAAATTTTCATTCTGTAGTCCAATATAGTCTAGAAAATCAGTGTTTCATCTGCAGTTTACTAGATTCTTAGAAACCAGTCTTTGTAAAATCCTTTTCTAATCCCGATAATATGATGAAACTGATTGTGCGCACTCACCTTTCGTATCTTAGCTTCATATGTATTTAAGTGTTTGATGATTAAACTTTCTTGCTCTTTACTCTGCGAAGACACTTGAGATGAAGTTTTAGAAAGTTCATTGATTTCCTCAAGACACGCTACAGGAACTGCTCTTAGAAACAGCCACAAAAATTTCATGATAAGATTAAACAGAATATTAAAGCAGAGGGTTCCAGTTATATTGGTGCTGATTACTAGAAGCTCAATAATTACAGAGAAATAAGATGAATTTTGCAACTTTAATGTGAAATAGACTACGTAGATCAGCATAAAGCCATGACTGGTAATTGGGACCAAGAGAATAGTATCAGTTTTGGACCAGAATTGTTTCTGCAAATATAATGACGTTTTCTTGCAACTCGCTGAATACTCAAGGACACCTGAAAATACTTTAGACAGTGATTTGCCATTAAAAACTAACAGCAGAGAGGTTAAAGCAAAAACATTATGCGAAAAGAATTGTGAATAATGATCAATTAGTTTACCAATTGTACAAGGAAAAGGTAATGACAGTAGAGTGAAATTGTACACAGCAGTTTGGGATATTGTAAGAACCCTGATGAACAAGCACCATAAAAAGAGTGAGACACTAAAATTTGAAAAGTAAAAGACATTCTCATTGGGCCAAGTGTACACGTGACTTCCGATGATCTGATAAGTTCTCACGAAAATGCGAAGTGAAGTTAATGGTTCAGGCAGTATTTGAGCCATGTTTTTGAGAGCAAACGATTCCTCAAGCTACTACCTGAAACGGAATGAATGCAATATAAACATACATTTCTAGCAGCACACACACACTCACATCAAATGTAAGGGTAGCCTTCAGGCACATGGACAAGGAAATGTTCATAAATATTTATGTAACCTATGTGAGGCAAAAACTCGATATGAAGCCCCCTTTTGGAATCCGCACTTGAAAAAGCACATAGCTAAACTTGAAAAGGTCCAAAGACATGCCACGAAACTGGTGCCAGAAATACGCAATCTCAGTTATAATGAGAGGCTGAGGGAATTAGACTTACCATCACTCGAAGCTAGATGATTGAGGGGGGATATGATGACAGTCTTTAAATTCCTTCATGGTTATGATAGAGTGGATAGGGATCGATATTTTGATATGGCTGGCTCTAGAACTAGAGGTCATAGTTTGAAGCTTCATAAGAAAACTTCTTTGCAGGATGTAAGGAAATACTTTTTCAGTGTAAGGGTAGTTCATAATTGGAATTGGCTAAGCGAGGAGATAGTTAATGCTATCTCAATCCATAGTTTTGAGGACAAGTATGATAAGTATCACTAAGTATAAAATGGAACCGATCAGGAGACGGGAAGATACGAGCTTTGGGCTCTTTCCCGGAAACACAATTAGGTAGTCTCACACACACACACACACACACACACACACACACACACACACACACACACACACACACACACACACACACACACAGTGGTGAGGACTCATTCGGGGCAAGATTCCTAGATTGCGTACAAGGGAATTTCCTACACCAACATGTAATGGAACCAACAAGGGCCAGGGGTGGGGATGAGCCATCACTACTTGATCTAGTGTTCACAGATAATGTGTTGGATATTGAAAATATTGAGTATGAACCACCAATTGGAAAGAGTGACCACTGTGTGTTGTTGATGGAGTATATCATTGAAGATATTCTTCCTGAGAGTAGAGGCACTGAGGACATGAGGAGGAACTATCCGAAAGGAGATTACATCAAAATGAATTAGCTTTTTGCAGTTATTGACTGGAGAACCTTATTTTACAACAAATCTGTACAAGAAATGTATGACATCTTTTGTGAGAAATATGGGAAGATAGTAGATTGCTGCATACCTGTCACCAAAGTAGGTATAATTCATGCCAGAGAGAAATGGTTTGATAATGGGTGTAAAAGAGCTAAGGAGTGGAGAGACAAATGCTGGAAAAGGTATAGGAGGAGAAAAAACATAAATGCCTGGCAAACCTACAAAAGAGCAAGAAATGACTACCTAAGTAAAAGGAGAGAGGCAGAGAGACACTATGAGAGGGACATCACCAGGAAGGCTAAAGAAAATCCCAAGCTTTTCCACAGCTTTATCAGAGGAAAACTGAAGGTAAAAGAACAGGTTTTAAGGCTAAAGAGAGCGGATGGAAGCATCACTGAGACGGATGAAGAGATCTGCAAAGAATTGAACAAAGAGTTTCAGTCAGTATTTACAGTAGAAAATACCCCACCCCCTCAGATTGCAGTGATAGAAGCTCAAGGGCCGGTATTAGAGAACATCAACCTTACAGTCACAGAGGTATGCAAAGCGCTGATGGATTTAGATGTTCATAAAGCTACAGGTCCTGATGACATATCCCCTCATGTGCTTAAAAAATGCGCAAACACAATATCAGTGGCACTAAGTATCATATTTAAGGAGTCACTGGAGTCGGGGGAGATTCCAAGATGCTGGAAACAAGCAAATGTGATACCTATCTTCAAAAAGGGAAGGAGGGATACGGCTCTGAACTGTAGACCAGTTTCCTTGACCAGCATAGTTTGCAAAGTTATGGAGAAACTACTAAGGAAACATATCTCTCTTCACTTGGAATCCTTCAACTTTTTGTCAGTGAGGCAACATGGCTTCAGAGAAGGTAGATCAACAGTAACAAACTTATTAGAATTTTATGATGAGGTAAGCCAAATCTTACAGGAAAGAGAGGGCTGGGCAGATTGCATATTCCTAGACTTCCAGAAAGCGTTTGACACTGTTCCACATGGGAGACTTATTAGGAAGCTGCAATCAATGGCTAGAATAGGTGGAAATGTTTTGGAATGGATAAAAACTTACTTAGAAGGAAGGGAACAGAGGGTTAGAGTAAGACACTCAGTGTCTGAATGGAGAAGAGTTAGTAGTGGAGTTCCACAGGGTTCAGTTTTAGGGCCACTTTTGTTCCTTGTATATGTAAATGACCTACCAGAGTCTGTAAATTCATTCATGAATATGTTTGCAGATGATGCAAAGATTGTGAAGAAAGTAAAAAACGAGAACAATGGTAGAGAACTTCAGGAGGATCTAAATAATCTGCATGAGTGGTCAGAAAAGTGGCTAATGAAATTCAATACTTCAAAATGTATGGTAATGAGAATGGGTACAAGTGCAAGAAGGCCCAAGCTTGACTACTCGGTGGCTGGAGTACAACTTCAAGAGACAGAAAATGAGAGAGATCTAGGAGTAAACATACTGGCAGATTTGTCTCCAGAAATACATATAAATGGCATAGTAAGGGCAGCATATGCATTCTTATCAAATGTAAGGGTACCCTTCAGGCACATGGACAAGGAAATGTTCAGAAATATTTATGTAACGTATGTGAGGCCAAAATTCGAATATGCAGCCCCCTTTTGGAATCCGCACTTGAAAAAGCACATAGCTAAGCTTGAAAAAGTTCAAAGACATGCCACGAAACTGGTGCCAGAAATACGCAATCTCAGTTATGATGAGAGGCTGAGGGAATTAGACTTACCATCACTGGAAGCTAGAAGAGTGAGGGGGGATATGGTGACAGTCTTTAAATTCCTTCATGGTTATGATAGAGTGGATAGGGATCGATATTTTGATATGGCTGGCTCTAGAACTAGAGGTCATAGTTTGAAGCTTCGTAAGAAAACTTCTTTGCAGGATGTAAGGAAATACTTTTTCAGTGTAAGAGTAGTTGATAATTGGAATTGGCTAAGCGAGGAGGTAGTTAATGCTATCTCAATCCATAGTTTTAAGGACAGGTATGATAAGTATCACTAAGTATAAAATGGAACCGATCAGGAGACGGGAAGATACGAGCTTTGGGCTCTTTCCCGTAAACACAATTAGGTAATCACAATTAGGTAATCACACACTGGAGTCGGGGGAGATTCCAAGATGCTGGAAACAAGCAAATGTGATACCTATCTTCAAAAAGGGAAGGAGGGATACGGCTCTGAACTGTAGACCAGTTTCCTTGACCAGCATAGTTTGCAAAGTTATGGAGAAACTACTAAGGAAACATATCTCTCTTCACTTGGAATCCTTCAACTTTTTGTCAGTGAGGCAACATGGCTTCAGAGAAGGTAGATCAACAGTAACAAACTTATTAGAATTTTATGATGAGGTAAGCCAAATCTTACAGGAAAGAGAGGGCTGGGCAGAATGCATATTCCTAGACTTCCAGAAAGCGTTTGACACTGTTCCACATGGGAGACTTATTAGGAAGCTGCAATCAATGGCTAGAATAGGTGGAAATTTTGGAATGGATAAAAACTTACTTAGAAGGAAGGGAACAGAGGGTTAGAGTAAGACACTCAGTGTCTGAATGGAGAAGAGTTAGTAGTGGAGTTCCACAGGGTTCAGTTTTAGGGCCACTTTTGTTCCTTATATATGTAAATGACTTACCAGAGTCTGTAAATTCATTCATGAATATGTTTGCAGATGATGCAAAGATTGTGAAGAAAGTAAAAAACGAGAACAATGGTAGAGAACTTCAGGAGGATCTAAATAATCTGCATGAGTGGTCAGAAAAGTGGCTAATGAAATTCAATACTTCAAAATGTAAGGTAATGAGAATGGGTACAAGTGCAAGAAGGCCCAAGCTTGACTACTCGGCGGCTGGAGTACAACTTCAAGAGACAGAAAATGAGAGAGATCTAGGAGTAAACATACTGGCAGATTTGTCTCCAGAAATACATATAAATGGCATAGTAAGGGCAGCATATGCATTCTTATCAAATGTAAGGGTAGCCTTCAGGCACATGGACAAGGAAATGTTCCGAAATATTTATGTAACCTATGTGAGGCCAAAACTCGAATATGCAGCCCCCTTTTGGAATCCGCACTTGAAAAAGCACATAGCTAAGCTTGAAAAAGTTCAAAACCATGCCACGAAACTGGTGCCAGAAATACGCAATCTCAGTTATGATGAGAGGCTGAGGGAATTAGACTTACCATCACTGGAAGCTAGAAGAGTGAGGGGGGATATGGTGACAGTCTTTAAATTCCTTCATGGTTATGATAGAGTGGATAAGGATCGATATTTGGATATGGCTGGCTCTAGAACTAGAGGTCATAGTTTGAAGCTTGGTAAGAAAACTTCTTCGCAGGATGTAAGGAAATACTTTTTCAGTGTAAGAGTAGTTGATAATTGGAATTCGCTAAGCGAGGAGATAGTTAATGCTATCTCAATCCATAGTTTTAAGGACAGGTATGATAAGTATCACTAAGTATAAAATGGAACCGATCAGGAGACGGGAAGATACGAGCTTTGGGCTCTTTCCCGTAAACACAATTAGGTAATCACAATTAGGTAATCACACACTGGAGTCGGGGGAGATTCCAAGATGCTGGAAACAAGCAAATGTGATAACTATCTTCAAAAAGGGAAGGAGGGATACGGCTCTGAACTGTAGACCAGTTTCCTTGACCAGCATAGTTTGCAAAGTTATGGAGAAACTACTAAGGAAACATATCTCTCTTCACTTGGAATCCTTCAACTTTTTGTCAGTGAGGCAACATGGCTTCAGAGAAGGTAGATCAACAGTAACAAACTTATTAGAATTTTATGATGAGGTAAGCCAAATCTTACAGGAAAGAGAGGGCTGGGCAGAATGCATATTCCTAGACTTCCAGAAAGTGTTTGACACTGTTCCACATGGGAGACTTATTAGGAAGCTGCAATCAATGGCTAGAATAGGTGGAAATGTTTTGGAATAGATAAAAACTTACTTAGAAGGAAGGGAACAGAGGGTTAGAGTAAGACACTCAGTGTCTGAATGGAGAAGAGTTAGTAGTGGAGTTCCACAGGGTTCAGTTTTAGGGCCACTTTTGTTTCTTATATATGTAAATGACCTACCAGAGTCTGTAACTTCATTCATGAATATGTTTGCAGATGATGCAAAGATTGTGAAGAAAGTAAAAAACGAGAACAATGGTAGAGAACTTCAGGAGGATCTAAATAATCTGCATGAGTAGTCAGAAAAGTGGCTAATGAAATTCAATACTTCAAAATGTAAGGTAATGAGAATGGGTACAAGTGCAAGAAGGCCCAAGCTTGACTACTCGGCGGCTGGAGTACAACTTCAAGAGACAGAAAATGAGAGAGATCTAGGAGTAAACATACTGGCAGATTTGTCTCCAGAAATACATATAAATAGCATAGTAAGGGCAGCATATGCATTCTTATCAAATGTAAGGGTACCCTTCAGGCACATGGACAAGGAAATGTTCCGAAATATTTATGTAACCTATGTGAGGCCAAAACTCGAATATGCAGCCCCCTTTTGGAATCCGCACTTGAAAAAGCACATAGCTAAGCTTGAAAAAGTTCAAAGACATGCCACGAAACTGGTGCCAGAAATACGCAATCTCAGTTATGATGAGAGGCTGAGGGAATTAGACTTACCATCACTGGAAGCTAGAAGAGTGAGGGGGGATATGGTGACAGTCTTTAAATTCCTTCATGGTTATGATAGAGTGGATAGGGATCAATATTTTGATATGGCTGGCTCTAGAACTAGAGGTCATAGTTTGAAGCTTCGTAAGAAAACTTCTTTGCAGGATGTAACGAAATACTTTTTCAGTGTAAGAGTAGTTGATAATTGGAATTGGCTAAGCGAGAAGGTAGTTAATGCTATCTCAATCCATAGTTTTAAGGACAGGTATGATAAGTATCACTAAGTATAAAATGGAACCGATCAGGAGACGGGAAGATACGAGCTTTGGGCTCTTTCCCGTAAACACAAT
>JAXCGZ010013483.1:0-17500 GCA_037179515.1 Halocaridina rubra | reverse complement strand
CAAGAATTGACAACAAGGATGTCAAACAACCATTTTTTGTATTTGAAAGAGACAAAGTTGATCCAGAAACCGAAGAAACAGGGGAGGAACAGCGCCTACACGCAATAACTCCCCGAAAAAGCTAGCCATTTCAAGTCCAGAAGACAGATATTGGGCAGTATTTTTGGGTAGGAAAAGGAAAGAGAGTATAAAAGAAATTAGTTAAGTACCTACCCGATCATAAATATGAAAGGGAGAAAAATATATAACTCCCCCCTGTCTCCTGAGGTAATTCTGTTGAATGGTCACTCGAAAATTTAAATTTGAGTTACTAGAAGAATATATATATATTAGTATTTCACGTACAACTCCTTAAGAGATTATGAAACTTAAGAAAAATTAATTCTTTAATGTTGCAAATGCAATATTACATTTAATTTTATTACTGCATACACAGAGACAAACTTTTTATATTTTTTCAGATACACGTTTTTTTATATATATTTTTATGTTGAAAAATCTTCAGTATCTTTATCCCTTTGATATATTATAATTAAACAAAATTAAAGTCTTATCTAGAGATAGTTATTGTTAATTACTCTCATTGTCATGAAATTTATAATTACAATTAATCTAATTAAGATAATCGTAAATTTGTTGATAGTAGTAGAGATATTATCACATATGATTGTAGTATTTTGCTTTAATTTCATCAGAGGTGTGTTGACTTATAGCAAGTGTGTTCTTCAACTCAACCCTCTGATTTATAGAAAGTGAAATGATTGTCATAATAGACAAGTATGTGTATGCATATTTCAATAACGTTATTTGCAATGTTAAACAGAAAAAGAATGGATTCATGCTTCGATGTTTCTTCAGTTGTACACTAAGTTATTTTGTTATTATTCTTGTTTTAGACCTTTGAAAATGATTGCAGTTGCACTTTGTCACGTTGTATAGTTGGCCAGGAAGTCAAGTCATAAAAAAAGGGCCCTATAAGTGAATATTATATATTTTTTTTTAAGAAAAATGTATTCTCTCTCTCTCTCTCTCTCTCTCCCCCTCTCTCTCTCTCTCTCTCTCTCTCTCTCTCTCTCTCTCTCTCTCTCTCTCTCTCTCTCTCTCTCTCTCTCTCTCTCTCTCTCTCTCTCTCTCTCTCTCTCTCTCTCTCTCTCTCTCTCTATCTCCTCTTTTACCCTTTACATACTGAACCATGTTATTTCTCTATGTTGACAGAGTGTTATGATCATTGAGTCTTTTAGCTTCCTTTGCAATTTGCTAGATGATAAATGTGCACAAGTTTTATTACAGTTGATATGTTTTTGCATGCTGATATTGCATAAATACTGATAAGAACTGATTATTATATACTTTTTTCTGCCACATATTGCAACTGTTTTAGAAAATATATAAAGCTCCCACTGACAAATTGGGCGACCAGAAAGTTGATGACTATGCTCCTATATATATACAAAAAAAAAAAAATATATATATATATATATATATATATATATATATATATATATATATATATATATATATATATATATATATATATATATATATATATATATATATATATATATATATATATATATATATATATATATATATATATATATATATATATATATATACATATATATATATATAAATATATATATATATATATATATATATATATATATATATATATATATATATATATATATATATATATATATATATATATATATATATATATATATATATATATATATATATATATATATATATATATATATATATATATATATATATATATATATATGTGTGTGTGTGTGTGTGTGTGATTACCTAATTGTGATTACCTAATTGTGTTTACGGGAAAGAGCCCAAAGCTCGTATCTTCCCGTCTCCTGATCGGTTCCATTTTATACTTAGTGATACTTATCATACCTGTCCTTAAAACTATGGATTGAGATAGCATTAACTACCTCCTCGCTTAGCGAATTCCAATTATCAACTACTCTTACACTGAAAAAGTATTTCCTTACATCCTGCGAAGAAGTTTTCTTACGAGCCTTCAAACTATGACCTCTAGTTCTAGAGCCAGCCATATCAAAATATCGATCCCTATCCACTCTATCATAACCATGAAGGAATTTAAAGACTGTCACCATATCCCCCCTCACTCTTCTAGCTTCGAGTGATGGTAAGTCTAATTCCCTCAGCCTCTCATCATAACTGAGATTGCGTATTTCTTGCACCAGTTTCGTGGCATGTCTTTGAACTTTTTCAAGCTTAGCTATGTGCTTTTTCAAGTGCGGATTCCAAAAGGGGGCTGCATATTCGAGTTTTGGCCTCACATAGGTTACATAAATATTTCGGAACATTTCCTTGTCCATGTGGCTGAAGGCTACCCTTACATTTGATAAGAATGCATATGCTGCCCTTACTATGCCATTTATATGTATTTCTGGAGACAAATCTGCCAGTATGTTTACTCCTAGATCTCTCTCATTTTCTGTCTCTTGAAGTTGTACTCCAGCCACCGAGTAGTCAAGCTTGGGCCTTCTTGCACTTGTACCCATTCTCATTACCTTACATTTTGAAGTATTGAATTTCATTAGCCACTTTTCTGACCACTCATGCAGATTATTTAGATCCTCCTGAAGTTCTCTACCATTGTTCTCGTTTTTTACTTTCTTCACAATCTTTGCATCATCTGCAAACATATTCATGAATGAATTTACAGACTCTGGTAGGTCATTTACATATACAAGGAACAAAAGTGGCCCTAAAACTGAACCCTGTGGAACTCCACTACTAACTCTTCTCCATTCAGACACTGAGTGTCTTACTCTAACCCTCTGTTCCCTTCCTTCTAAGTAAGTTTTTATCCATTCCAAAACATTTCCACCTATTCTAGCCATTGATTGCAGCTTCCTAATAAGTCTCCCATGTGGAACAGTGTCAAACGCTTTCTGGAAGTCTAGGAATATGCAATCGGCCCAGCCCTCTCTTTCCTGTAAGATTTGGCTTACCTCATCATAAAATTCTAATAAGTTTGTTACTGTTGATCTACCTTCTCTGAAGCCATGTTGCCTCACTGACAAAAAGTTGAAGGATTCCAAGTGAAGAGAGATATGTTTCCTTAGTAGTGTGTGATTACCTAATTGTGATTACCTAATTGTGTTTACGGGAAAGAGCCCAAAGCTCGTATCTTCCCGTCTCCTGATCGGTTCCATTTTATACTTAGTGATACTTATCATACCTGTCCTTAAAACTATGGATTGAGATAGCATTAACTACCTCCTCGCTTAGCCAATTCCAATTATCAACTACTCTTACACTGAAAAAGTATTTTCTTACATCCTGCAAAGAAGTTTTCTTACGAAGCTTCAAACTATGACCTCTAGTTCTAGAGCCAGCCATATCAAAATATCGATCCCTATCCACTCTATCATAACCATGAAGGAATTTAAAGACTGTCACCATATCCCCCCTCACTCTTCTAGCTTCGAGTGAGGGTAAGTCTAATTCCCTCAGCCTCTCATCATAACTGAGATTGCGTATTTCTGGCACCAGTTTCGTGGCATGTCTTTGAACTTTTTCAAGCTTAGCTATGTGCTTTTTCAAGTGCGGATTCCAAAAGGGGGCTGCATATTCGAGTTTTGGCCTCACATAGGTTACATAAATATTTCTGAACATTTCCTTGTCCATGTGCCTGAAGGCTACCCTTACATTTGATAAGAATGCATATGCTGCCCTTACTATGTCATTTATATGTATTTCTGGAGACAAATCTGCCAGTATGTTTACTCCTAGATCTCTTTCATTTTCTGTCTCTTGAAGTTGTACTCCAGCCACCGAGTAGTCAAGCTTGGGCCTTCTTGCACTTGTACCCATTCTCATTACCTTACATTTTGAAGTATTGAATTTCATTAGCCACTTTTCTGACCACTCATGCAGATTATTTAGATCCTCCTGAAGTTCTCTACCATTGTTCTCGTTTTTTACTTTCTTCACAATCTTTGCATCATCTGCAAACATATTCATGAATGAATTTACAGACTCTGGTAGGTCATTTACATATACAAGGAACAAAAGTGGCCCTAAAACTGAACCCTGTGGAACTCCACTACTAACTCTTCTCCATTCAGATACTGAGTGTCTTACTCTAACCCTCTGTTCCCTTCCTTCTAAGTAAGGTTTTATCCATTCCAAAACATTTCTACCTATTCTAGCCATTGATTGCAGCTTCCTAATAAGTCTCCCATGGAACAGTGTCAAACGCTTTCTGGAAGTCTAGGAATATGCAATCTGCCCAGCCCTCTCTTTCCTGTAAGATTTGGCTTGCCTCATCATAAAATTCTAATAAGTTTGTTACTGTTGATCTACCTTCTCTGAAGCCATGTTGCCTCACTGACAAAAAGTTGAAGGATTCCAAGTGAAGAGAGATATGTTTCCTTAGTAGTTTCTCCATAACTTTGCAAACTATGCTGGTCAAGGAAACTGGTCTATAGTTCAGAGCCGTATCCCTCCTTCCCTTTTTGAAGATAGGTATCACATTTGCTTGTTTCCAGCATCTTGGAATCTCCCCCGACTCCAGTGACTCCTTAAATATGATACTTAGTGCCACTGATATTGTGTTTGCGCATTTTTTAAGCACATGAGGGGATATGTCATCAGGACCTGTAGCTTTATGAACATCTAAATCCATCAGCGCTTTGCATACCTCTGTGGCTGTAAGGTTGATGTTCTCTAATACCGGCCCTTGAGCTTCTATCACTGCAATCTGAGGGGGTGGGGTATTTTCTACTGTAAATACTGACTGAAACTCCTTGTTCAATTCTTTGCAGATCTCTTCATCCGTCTCAGTGATGCTTCCATCCGCTCTCTTTAGCCTTAAAACCTGTTCTTTTACCTTCAGTTTTCCTCTGATAAAGCTGTGGAAAAGCTTGGGATTTTCTTTAGCCTTCCTGGTGATGTCCCTCTCATAGTCTCTCTCTGCCTCTCTCCTTTTACTTAGGTAGTCATTTCTTGCTCTTTTGTAGGTTTGCCAGGCATTTATGTTTTTTCTCCTCCTATACCTTTTCCAGCATTTGTCTCTCCACTCATCAGCTCTTTTACACTCATTATCAAACCCTTTCTCTCTGGCATGAATTACACCTACTTTGGTGACAGGTATGCAGCAATCTACTATCTTCCCATATTTCTCACAAAAGATGTCATACATTTCTTGTACAGATTTGTTGTAAAATAAGGTTCTCCAGTCAATAACTGCAAAAAGTTCATTCATTTTGATGTAATCTCCTTTCGGATAGTTCCTCCTCGTGTCCTCAGTGCCTCTACTCTCAGGCAGAATATCTTCAATGATATACGCCATCAACAACACACAGTGGTCACTCTTTCCAATTGGTGGTTCATACTCAATTTTTTCAATATCCAACGCATTATCTGTGAATATAAGTAGTGATGGCTCATCCCCACCCCTGGCCCTTGTTGGTTCCATTAAATGTTGATGTAGGAAATTCCCTTGTACGCAATCTAGGAATCTTGTGTGTGTGTAATTACCTAATTGTAATTACCTAATTGTGTTTACGGGAAAGAGCCCAAAGCTCGCATCTTCCCGTCTCCTGATCGGTTCCATTTTATACTTAGTGATACTTATCAAACCTGTCCTTAAAACTATGGATTGAGATACCATTAACTACCTCCTCGCTTAGCCAATTCCAATTATCAACTACCCTTACACTAATTTCATTAGCCACTTTTCTGACCACTCATGCAGACTATTTAGATCTTCCTAAAGTTCTCTACCCTTTTTTTTTTCTTACTTTCTTCACAATTTTTGCATCATCTGCAAACATATTCATGAATGAATTTACAGACTCTAGTAGGTCATTTACATATACAAGGAACAAAAGTAGCCCTAAAACTGGACCCTGTGGAAATCCACTACTAACTCTTCTTCATTCAGACACTGAGTGTCTTACTCTAACCCTCTGTTCCCTTCCTTCTAAATAAGTTTTTATTCATTCAAAGACATTTCCACTTGTTCTAGCCATTGCTTACAGCTTCTTAATAAGTCTCCAGTTTGGAACAGTGTCAAATACTTTCTGGAAGTCTAGGAATATGCAATCTGCCCAGCCCTCTCTTTCCTGTAAGATTCGGCTTACCTCATCATAAGATTCTAATAAGTTTGTTACTGTTCATCTACCCTCTCTGAAGCCATGTTGTCTCACCGACAAAAAGTTGAAGGATTCCAAGTGAAGAGAGATATGTTTCCTTAGTAGTTTCTCCATAACTTTGAAAACTATGCTGGTCAAGGAAACTGGCCTATAGTTTAGAGCTATATCCCTCCTTCCCTTTTTGAAGATAGGTATCACGTTCACTTGTTTTCAGCATCTTGGAATCTCCCCTGACTCCGGTGACATTATAAATATGATACTTAGTGCTACTGATATTGAGTTTGCGCATATTTTAAGTATATAAGGGGATATATCATCAGGACCTGTAGCTTTATGGACATATAACTCCATCAGCGCTTTGCATTCCTCTGTGGCTGAAAGGTTGATGTTCTCTTATACCGGCCCTCGAGCTTCTATCTTTGTAATCTGAGGGGGTGAGGTATTTTCTATTATAAATACTGACTGAAACTCCTTGTTCAATTCTTTTCAGATCTCTTCATCCGTCACAATGATGCTTCCATCCGCTCTCTTAAGCCTTAAAACCTGTTCTTTTACCTTCAGATTTCCTCTGATAAAGCTGTGGAAAAGCTTGGAAATTTCTTTAGCCTTCCTGGTGATGTCCCTCTCATAGTCTCTCTCTGCCTCTCTCCTTTTACTTAGGTGATCATTTCTTGCTCTTTTGTAGGTTTACCAGGCATTTATATTTTTTCTCCTCCTATACCTTTTCCAGCATTTGTCTCTCCACTCCTTAGCTATTTTACACTCATTATTGAACCATTTCTCTCTGGCATGAATTAACCTACTTTGGTGACAGGTATGCAGCAATCTACTATCTTCCCAAATTTCTTACTAAAGATGTCGTACATTTCTTGTACAGATTTGTTGTAAAATAAGGTCCTCTAGTCAATAACTGCAAAAAGCTCATTCATTTTGATGTAATCTCCTTTCGGATTGTTCCTCCTCATGTCCTCAGTGCCTCTACTCTCAGGCAGAACATCTTCAGTGATATACTCCATCAACAACACACAGTGGTCACTCTTTCCAATTGGACGTTCATACCCAATTTTTTCAATATCCAATACATTATCTGTAAATACTAGATCAAGTAGTGATGGCTCATCCCCACTCCTGGCCCTCGTTGGTTTCATTGCATGTTGGTGTAGGAAATTCCCTTGTACATACGCAATCTAGAAGTCTTGCACCGAATGAGTCCTCACCGCTGTGTGGGTCCCTATTTATCGAATCTATATGTTTGTGATTAAAATCCCCCATAATCAAAATCCTACATTTTTTTTCCCGTGCCATGTTAACAATTGAGTCTATGACTTCATTAGAACCTATATGACTTTCCTCATAAACTTCTAGCCTGCGTGTGATTACCTAATTGTGTTTACGGGAAAGAGCTCAAAGCTCGTATCTTCCCGTCTCCTGATCGGTTCCATTTTATACTTAGTGATACTTATCATACCTGTCCTTAAAACTATGGATTGAGATAGCATTAACTACCTCCTCGCTTAGCGAATTCCAATTATCAACTACTCTTACACTGAAAAAGTATTTCCTTACATCCTGCGAAGAAGTTTTCTTACGAACCTTCAAACTATGACCTCTAGTTCTAGAGCCAGCCATATCAAAATATCGATCCCTATCCACTCTATCATAACCATGAAGGAATTTAAAGACTGTCACCATATCCCCCCTCACTCTTCTAGCTTCGAGTGATGGTAAGTCTAATTCCCTCAGCCTCTCATCATAACTGAGATTGCGTATTTCTGGCACCAGTTTCGTGTGCGTGTGTGTGTGTGTGTTAAATACAAATGAAGGATGTAAATTTAGTACACTTATGTGTATATATTACTTAGCTTGTCTTACGGCAACAATTCACTGTATTACTTAAATTGTCAAAACTCCACGTAGAACAATTCTCAAAAGTTTATCCTCTCCTCTATGTGGAAGGTAGTCAACTTCTATGATACCATGAGTATTCTCTGACATAGTCCTTGAACAAGCTCATGAATATTTTATCACTCAATAATTATAATGGGTGGAGTCAATAAGGGCCAAAGAAAGTATACATAGCTCTAGAGCTTACCTCAATATTTTATTGGTTTTGAATGGAAAAGCTAACAAAGTACTTTGGTATTCTCATCATTTATTCATTACAAACTTATGTCAATGATTATCTCAAGGTTATTTGTATTAATTTTAATGAAACACGTGAAAAGATATATTCTACATTTGAAATGTATATTGTACATATGCACTATGTGAATATCATATATTTTAGCATTGTTTTGCATTTTATATATTCACATTTTATATTACTGAAATTCTTAGAAATATTAAGCTTAAATGCATACCATGTGTTATGTATGTTTTCTTTTTTTATGAGTGTGACACCGAGACAGGCAAAAACTACCCTACACAATAAAGGCCCGGGCACAAGAAAACACCAAGACGAAGGAAAAGAAAAAGGCTAAGGACAAGGCAGAGATGAGGTAAAATCACACAAAGGAAAACGACAGAGAAAAAACAGTCAAAGTACAGAGGACCCAGAGATATGGAGGACTAGGCCCTGAGATGACGATAGATCCGCTTTTTGAAGGACGGTAGGTCACAAGAATTAGGGAGACAGCAGGAGAAAGAGAGTTCCAGAGTCTGGAGGTAAATGGGAAGAATCTGTCACTTCACCGACCAATCTGCAAGCTACAAATCTACACACAGTACCTGTGAGTTGAGGCCGCTTGACAAGTGTTACGTGGACTATGCAGTGGGGGAAGGATGCAACTCGTCAACTCATCAGAGCAGCGATGGAAGTAGTAGTGATAGAAAAGAGAAAGGGAAGATATCTTACGGTGAAGAGAGAGAGAATCCAGATTAGAAGTAAGAGAAGGATCATTAATGAGTCTGACTGCCTTAGATTCAACCCTATCAAGGAGATAAGTATAAGAAGAAGCACCTCAAATGTGTGAGCAGTATTCTTAGCAGGGACGGATAAGACCTTTATAAATATTAAGTAGCTGTAAAGAGGAAAAGTAATGACGGAAACGAAACAAAACCCCCAATTTTTTGGATGAAGATTTAGAAATTTGGATTATGTAAGTCCTCCAAGACAAGTTATAGGCTATATGGATTCCAAATATGTTGATAGAATCAAGAGGGTAAATTTCGTTAGTTTTGAAGACAATAGGGTTATCAGGAGGAGAAGAGGATAAAGAGATAGCCAGAAACTGTGTCTTGGAGGCAATGAAGTTATCTAAATTTTGAATGCCGCACTCAGATACCCTCTGAAAATCGGAGTTGAGAGTAGAAGAAAAAGTGATATGAGACAGGTTACGAGTAGCAGATGAAGGTTGTGAAGAAAAGGCAGAGGAAAAGTGAAGGGTAGAATCATCAGCAAAGCCATGAAGAAGAGAGGAGATAGGGATTGTAGATGATCATTGATGAAGAGAAGGAAGAGAGTAGGTGAAAGAACAGAGCCCTGTGGAACACCACTGGTAACAGAGAAAGGGCTAGATGTTGCACCATAAAAACTGCAGATATAAAACGTTCAGAAAGAAAACTGGAAATCAGAGAACAGAAAGAAGGGATAAAGCTATAGGCAGGGGGTTTGGTCAACAGAGCCTTGTGCCAAACTCTGTCAAAAGCCTTAGAGATATCAAGGGCGACGACAAAGGATTCCCCATAGTTCCTCAGAGAAGATGACCATACTTGAGTAATATAGGACAGGAGGTCACCAGTGGATATTGCCTTGCAGAAGCCGTACTGGTGATCGGGGATAATTGAGTTAGATTCAAGGTGTTTCAGGAAGTGAGCATTGAGCAAAGTTTTTAAAACTTTAGCAATAAAGGAGGTTAGGGCAATAGCTTGGTAGTTTGAAGGAATAGAGCGACCACCCTCCTTAGGAACAGGTTGAACTAGAGAATGCTTCCATGATGAAGGATAGATACTGGTTGACAGAATGAGGTGAAACAGACGGCAAAGCATGGGAGCCAGTTCATCTGCAAACTCCTTAAGGAACCTTGCAGGGATAACATCGGGACCAGATACATTGTTCATATTTAGTGAGCGAAGAGCCTTATGAACATTGTATGAAGAAAGGATAAGAGAGGGCATAGGGTTAGAGAGGGGTAAAGACTGAGGAACAGGTGTGCTGGAATCATTTATAGAAGAGTTGGCAGAGAAATAAGAGTCAAAGAAAGTGGCTTTGTCAGTGGGAGAGCAAGCTATAGAACCATCAGAACGAATGAGAGGGGGAAAGCTTGAGTTACAGAATTTTTGGAGAGGTTTTTGGCTAAGGATCAGAAGTATTTGTCAGTGGGAGAGGAGTTAGAGTTATGATCATCAAATTTCCTTCTTATAAAGGAAGCCTTAGAACTTCAAATCTGAGGAGTACAGCGATTCCTAGCAACAATAAAACCAGAGTGAGTTAAATCGGAAGGTGAAGCTTGGTAAGATCGGTGTGCCCAATTCCTGGCATTGATAGCCATGGAGCAGACACGGTCACACCAAGGTTTAGGGGGAGAGAAAGTTTTTGTAGAAGAGGGGATGTACGCCTCCCTTCCAAAAGGTCATGACCTCGGCAACTTTTAAAGCTACCTGATCAGGGTTGCGGGACCAAAAGCAGTAGCTATCCCGTGGGAAGTCAAAGAGGAAGTAACGCAAATTTTCATGTTGGGAACGCTCAAAGTGCCAAATTTTGCTGAGTAGGAGGGATTGGTGGAGGGGGAGTGAAAATGGAAGAGATTGAGATCAGAAAGTGGTCAGCTTTGCCAAGAGGGTAAAGCACAGAATAAGAGTAGTTTGAAGGGTTAGAAGTAAGAAATAGGTCAAAAGTGTTCGCTGCATGTTTGTGACGATTAGGAACACGAGTAGGATGTTTGATAATTTGCTCCAGATCATGAGTAACAAAGAAAGCAAGAGCCCCACTTTCTCCCACATCAGTGAGAGAAGAATTAAGCCACTCACTGGGGTGTACATTGAAGTCTCCAATGTAGAGAACTTCGGCATGTGGGTGAGAAGATATCAAGGACTCATGGCATGAGGACAGATATTTAAAGAAAGACACAAACTCAGTGGAATTTGGAGAACAGTAGCAGAAGCAAAGGAAAGCAGTGGTAGTAGAGAGATAGATTTTAAGCCAGAGAACATCAAAGTCAGGGGATTCAAGGTCCATGAGCCTTGCAATAGGAGTGTTAGTGTTGCAGTAGGCACAGACCCCACCTTTGGAACGAAAACGAGTTTACAGATTATAGTGAGAGATTTGAAATGGGTCAGTGGAAGCATGTATAGACAGCTGGGTATCAGACAGGAGGAGGAGGTTAGGGAGGAAAGTACCCAAGTGCTGTTCCACAGACGAAAGATTAGAGCTCAGGTCAGCATATTCATTGTAGATGTAGGCATGAGGAAGAAAATGTCCTGAAGGAAGACTCAACCCGGAACTGTCTGGACCAGTCCCAGCTGAATCCTAATACCTTCAGTCATAGTCTTTCAATAAACGGCTGGTGCCATGGCCAATCTACTAATCTAGACAGTAAAGAAGGTTCTCTTGGGGTAAGATTCTTAGACTGAGTACATGGACATTTCCTGCACTAACATGTACTGTAACCAACAATGGACGGGGGTGGAGATGAGCTATCACTGCTCGATCTAGTAGTCACAGATAATGCATTGGATACTGGCAAATTAGAATATTAGTCATCAGTTTGGAAAAATTACCACTTTTTTTTATTGATGGAGTATATTATTGAAGATGTTTTGCCTGAGAGTTGGGGAACTGAGAGGAAAATAAGGGAGAATTATCCAAAAGGATATTACAGCAAAATTATTAATCATTTTGCAGGTATTGACTATGGGACCACATTTAGCAATAAATCTGTACAAAATTTGTGCAAAATCTTTCATGACGTATATGGGAAGTAGTTGGCTGTTTCATGCAATCTACTAAAATAGAAGTTATTTATGCCAGAAAGAAATAGATCAGTAGTTAGTGTAAGAAAGCTAAGGAGTGGAGAGATAGATGCTGGAATAGGCATAGGAGGAGAAAAAGTATGAATGATTGGCTGACTTACAAACAGGCCAGAATTGATTACCTAAGCATGAGAAGAGACGTGGAGAGGGATTTTGAGAGGCATATTACCAGTAAGGCTAAAGAAAATTCCAAACTTTTCCAGAGCTTTATCTGAGGAATATCGAAAGTCAAAGACCAGATTTTGAAGCTAAAGAGGCAGATGGAAGCATTACTGAGATTGAGGAAAAAAATCTGTGAAGAACTGAATAGAAAGTTTCAGTCCTATTTACAGTAGAAAATACCCCCCCCCCCTCAGATTGCAGAGATAAGAGACCATGGGACGGTATTAGAGAATATCTTCTTTACAGCCTCAGAGGTAGGCAAAACGTTGATGGAATATGATGACCATAAAGCTATGGGGCCTAGCACCTTGTGTACCTAAGAATATGTTAATTTATTATCAGTATATTTGTGCATCATATCTGAGAAGTCACTGCTATCTGGGGAGATTCAAAGATGCTGGAAATAAGTAAGCATGGTACCTATCTTCAAATAGGTAAAGAGAGACACAAGGCTAAACAATGGGCTAGTTTTATTGCATATATAGAAATTGTAAGTAATGACAAGAATAGATGGATATATATTAGAATGGACAAAAGCTTATTTGTATGGAAGGGAACAGAGGGCCAGAGACTAAGTTATGCAGTGACTGCTTGAAGAAATGTTTTCAGTGGGGTTCCACACTATTGAAATCCACACTTGAAAAAGCATTTTAATCATTTGGAGCAAGTTTAAGGGCACACTACAAAACTGGAGAATGAGACAGGTAATCTCAGCTACAAGAAATGGCTAGGAGAGATAGAATTTCCATCACTTGAAACTAGAAGGAGGGGGGGGGAGTATTTGACAGTTTTTAAATCAATGCATGGCTTTGACAACTGGACAGGGAGCAATATTTTGATATGGGTGGCTCCAGAACGAGAGGTCAAAGCTTGAAGTTCCATAGAAAACTTATTTATTGCATGTGAAAAAATACTTTTTAGTGTAAGAACAGTTCATAACTGAAATTAACCAAGCGAAGAAACAGCAAACGCTGAATGTAATCATAGTTTTCAGACTAATATGATAGGTGTTAGTGACTAAAAAGAAAAAAAGATGAGGAGACGGAGAGTTACAATTATATTAATCTTTGTCGAATGGACAATTAAGCAAGTACCCAAACACATACACATTAATATTCAGGATCTGAGTTCATAATTGATATTCTCCTAGATGACACTAACTGCAGTACCATTTCCTGATGCAAATTCACCGCAGTTGACTTAAAACTGGTTTCCTAATGTACTGTTAGGTACAATAGAAACATTTTTGTCTCGGGATTCTTCCAGCCAAAGAGGTGATAAAGAAGATAATGCTAGGATATCAGGGGATACAACCTCATTAGACTGCTGTACACAAAAATGTTGATGGGGTAGTTGGTAATGCAATAGAATTAAAGAATAGGATTCACAACAGTATGGCAGATATAGTAGCGTTTACAGACACTAAGTTTTGTAAGGACATAAACCATGTCACGGTTTTTCCTATGGGAATCAGAATATTAAGGTATGAAAAATCTTAGAGGACTGGTGGAGGGATAGCATTACTTATAAGTGAGAGGTTTCGGGTTGAAGAAATAAATTTAGCTATAGAAAGAGAGTTCAAATAATTTCTGGTTGCCTGCATAAATATTAGTTCAGAAAGCATTATAATAACTGTTGTATATAATCCACCAAGTGAATCAACAAAGGCTAGAGGATTATGGGGGAAGTCATATAAAGCACTATTGAAGTTATAAATTCAGTTGTTTACATTGCGCAGGAGAGAAAGTGTAGGATTTTGACTATGGGAGATTTTAATAATAAAGATAGAATTGACAAGTCTTGACCTGGGCAGTCGAGAGGATTCTTTTGGGGCAAGATTCCTAGATAGTGTAAAAGGAAATTTACTACATCAACAGGTACTGGAACCAAAGAGAGGAAAAGATGGGGATGAGCTATAAGTGTTCAATCTAGTATTCACAGATAATGTGTTGAATATTAGCAAAATCGAGAAAGAGCCACCAAGTGGTAAGAGTGACCACTGAATATTGTTGATGGAGTATATCATCAAAGATGTTCTGCCTAATAGTAGTGGGCATTGGGAAGGACACGAGGAGAAAGTATCTGCAAGGAGATTACGACAAAATTTATTATCTTTTTGCAGTTATTGACTGGAGGACCTTATTTAACATCAGATTTGTACAATAGATGTACGAAATTTTTCATTAGGAATATAGGAAGATAAATCCTTGTGGCATACTATCCACCAAATTAGGAATTATGCATGCCAGAGAGAAACGACTCAATAATGAGTGTAAGAAAGCTAAAGAGTAGAGGCATATGATGAGAAAAAAATAATAAACTAAGTTAATGAAGAGAGGCAGAGAGAGATTATGAAAGTGATATTACCAGGAAGGCTAAAGAAAATCCCTAACTTTTCCACAGTTTTTGTCAAAGAACAGGTCTTAAAGTTAAAGAGGGAAGATGGAAGCATCACTGAGACAGATGAAGAGATCTGCAAAGAATTGAACAAGGAGTTACAGTTAGTATTTACAGTAGAAAATACTCCACACCCTCAACTTCCAGAGATAAGAGATCATGAGCCGTTATAAGACAACATCTTTTTTTTCAGCTACAGATGTATGCAAGCATTGATATAGTCAAATACATAGAAAGCTAAGGGTCCTGATGACATATTTCACCTTGTGTACTTAAGAAATGTGCGCTAGAATAATATCGGTGGAGCTCTGCATCATATTTGAAAAGTCGCTGGAATCTGGGGAGATTCCAAGATGCTGAAATCAAGTTAGCTTGGTACTATCTTCAAAAATGGAAGGAGAGTTACAACTCTTAACAATAGGCCTGTTTCCTTGACTTGCATAATCTGCAAAGTTATGAAAAAACTACTAAGAAAATGCATCTCTCTTCACTTGGAATTCTTCAATTTTTCGTTAGTGACACAACATGGTTTCTGTGAAGAAAGACCTACAGTACCAAACTTATTAACATTTTTGATGAGGTAAGCTTAATCTTACAAGAAAGAGAGGACTGGGTGGTTTATATATACTTAGATTTTCACAAGGCATATGATATGCTCCCACATGGGAGATTTATCTAGGAGCTAAAAGTAATGGCAAAAATAGGTGGAAATGTCTTGGAATGGATAAAAAAAAATTTACTTAGAAGGATGGGAACTAAGGGTTAGAGTAAGATACTTAGTGTCTGAATGGAGAAGGATTGGTAATGGGATTCAACAGGGGTCACTTTTATGGCCACTTTTGTTCCTTGTATTTATAAATTAAATTCGGAGTCTGTAAGTCCATTTCTGAACATGTATGCATGCAAAGCTTGTGAAGGCAGTAATAGACGAGGACAGTGGTAAAGAACTTCAGGAAGAACTAAATACTTTGCATGAGTGACTAGAAGAGTGACTAAGAATAAATGCTTTTAAATGTATGATGATGAGAATGGGTACAAGTACATGAAGGCCCAATCCTGGGTACTCAATAGCAAATGCAAAGCTTCAAGAGACAGAGAATGCAAGAGATGTAGGAGTAAAGATATTGGCAAATTTTTCTCTGGGAACGCATATAACTGGCATAGTAAGGGCTGCATATGTTTACTTAGCAAATGTAAGGTTACCTTCAGATGCATAGACAAGGAAATGTTTTGAAATATTTATGTAACTTTTGTGAGGCCAAAGCTAGAATATGCAGCACCCTTTTGAAATCTGCATTTGAAAAAAATATATGAATAAGCTGGAAAAAGTTCAGATACATAATACGAATATAGTACCAGAAATACGCAATCTCGGTTATGAGAAAAGATTGGGGTAATTAGACTTACCATCACTAGAAGCTAGAAGAATGAGATGGAATATGGTGATGACGTTTAAGTTCTTTCCTGGTTTTGACAGAGAGGATAGGAATCAATATTTTGATATGACTGGCTACAGAACTAGCGGTCATAGTTTGAAGCTTCATGAGAAAACTTCTGGAAGCATTCTAGTTGATGATTGGATTTGCTAAGCGAGAAGATAGTTAATGCTAGCTCAATTCATAGATTTAAGAACAAGTATAATATGTATCATTGGGTGCAAAAAATGGAACAGATGAGAAGATGGAGAGCTATGAGCATAGAGCTTTTTCCTATAAGCAAAATTAGGTAACATCAATTAGGTAATTACACACACCCTCACACATGAACATAAAGCTAAGGTTTTAGACCTGATTAGGAAGCTTGGAGTTGCATGTGATCCAGAGAATATCGTAAGCATTCACTGAGTTGGTAAATATTCTAGGGATGGAAAGGCAAGAATAATGAAAGTAACCTTTGAGAAAGGGGACACATGTAGAGAAGTTTTGATCAGAGCAAAAAACCTAAAGCACCTTCAAGAATTTAGAACTGTGTTCATTACACCATATAAAAAATAAAGGTTTCAAGACCTTTCCTATCTGCTGAGGTAATCTGTTGGGGAAATAATAACTCAAGAGAGAGAGAGAGTGAGAGAGAAAACGTTAATTTGAGTTCATAGAAAAAAATTATATAGTTATGTACAATTCCTTAATAGATTATGAAATTTAAGCGAAGTTCATTCTTTTAATTTTGCAAGTGAAATATTTTTTTATTACTGTATGCACAGATACACATTTTTTTTTATTTTTTTTTATGTTGAGAGGTGGATATAGTCTTCATATGATAACTGTAATGTTTCGAGGAGATAAAGCTATTAACGATTTTGAGAAGCTTATCTGAAGGTAATTGTTAATTATTGTTCATTGTCGCAAAATTTATAATTATTAATGAATAAATTGATATAATTTTAAATTCTCAGAGCGCTTAATTTGAATATGAAACTTAAATAATGATATTTAAGTCCTTTTATATCGTTTGTAAAGAAAGAATAATAATAATAATAATAATAATAATAATAATAATAATAATAAGAATAAAAATAATAATAATAATAATAATAATAATAATAATAATAATAATAATAATAATAATAACAATAATAATAATAATAATAATAATAATAATAATAATAATAATAATAATAATAATAATAATAAATGAATGAATGAATAAAGAAATAAAGAAATAAACAAAATAAAAAGTTTCTCTTGAAGTATCAGCTTTTAGTGTAAAATATTTTTGAATGACAGTGTTTGTTATGCCTTCCGAGATATAGTTTCATATTTTATTGACTGTAATTATTGAATATTTTCAAGGTACTTTGTTTAAATTCCGTTCTG
>JAXCGZ010013482.1:77500-93001 GCA_037179515.1 Halocaridina rubra | reverse complement strand
CCACAACGGAGCACACATCACTGCCTCGCTGAACTCTACACCCGTCTTTCTCCCACCAGTGTGGTCGCCTTCCTGGACCTCAAATCTGCCTTCGATATAGCCAACAAGGAAATTATTCTTGACCAGCTGGTGGACTTTGGAGTTCGGGGGAACATACTGAAATGGATACGGGGATATCTCTGCAACAGAACATCAAGTGTCCTTTTTGAAGGGTCGTATAGCTCCTATGAACGGTTTGAACTGGGTACTCCTCAGGGGGGTGTGCTAAGTCCTTTTCTATTCAATATCCTTATGCATCGTCTACTCTCCCTCCTTCCTGTCATCCCCGGTACTACAGTTACCTGCTATGCGGACGACATATGCATCCACACGACCTCAACTCACGACCTTCAGCACATGCTCCATGATTTTTACGTGTCTGCTACCTCCTGTGGCCTTATTATCTCCCCAGAAAAAAGCAGGATTTTTACTTCACGCAACTGCAGAGCACTGCCCGCATTCGCCATGGGTGGTAATGTCATCCCTCACTGCACACAGTACACATATTTAGGTGCACCAGTCCGGATCACTCCAGCTATACCTGCATGTCAATGAATTCATCCCTTTGTGAAGAGCCTTCTTGACCGTCTGGAGCCCCGCTTTGCACCTGTCAAGTGGCTTGCCAACAATGCTGCAGGAGTCTCCATCCCAGTGGCGAGGACCCTCTACATCCTACTACTTCGGTCAGTGGTTGACTATCTGTCTCCTGCCTTGTGTCAACTTCCTAGACCAGCTCTCGAGCCACTTGATAAGTTCCAGAATCGAGTCATGAGATTTATCTTGGGATGTTCTCTCTCTACCCGTATTGTGAGTATGCAGTTGGAGCTCAACTTGCCCCCTCTTGTGGAGAGGATTTATGCCAGTGTGTCCTATTTTACTGTTAAGTGTCTTCACTACCCCTTTCTTGGTCCGTACTTCTCTGCTGTCATGAGGACGTCCCTGGATCCAGACGCACCCAGGCTCCCACTTCGAGCAGGAGGTCATAACCTTATCAGGGTGGTGAGTGACATTCTCCGTGGCCTTGACATCGACCTGCCAGTGCAGGCGGCTGTCCCAGATTTACCACCCTGGCGTGTCCCCCTCCCCGCTGTCACATATACACTGACCTCGAAGGATGTCTATCCCCCCTTGCAGAGACAGTTAGCTCTGGAGACTATCGCTGATGTGTCCATGTCTGTCCCTGCAGCACACCACGTCTATGTTGATGGTTCTGTGCAAGCAGATGGGAGGGCGGCATGTGCTGTGTTTTCCCCCACCATGGAGCCGCCTGTGCCGGCTGATTCATGGATTGGCCGTAGACTACCCACCTCGTCGAGCTCCACCTACTGTGAACTGAATGCCATCTTGGATGCCGTGACTCTCCTCGTTCGACGACGAGTGAATGGGGTAATAATTTGTGACTCCCAATCGGCCCTACAAGCCCTATCCTCGCCAAGACCTATCTGTGGCCGTGCTGTGGGAGATATACTATGTCGCCTCGTGGCCGCTCGGGATGCTTCTCTTGTTGTGTCGTTTGTATGGACTCCATCCTACATTGGGCTGACTGGCAACGACACAGTGGATCGTCTTGCCAAGGCGGCCTGTATGCTGGATGGGCATGCTGTGGATGCTGAGCCCTCCCTCCGATGCCTACGTAACATCATCTACTCAGCTGGGTTTGCCATGACGGTCCAGTGCAGGGACGCGGAGAGGGCCAACAGTGTGTCCATACAGCACCATGATCACTTTCTTCACAGTCACTACAAGTATCGCAGACGAGGGTTAATGGTGCGGAAAAACAGTGTAGTTAGTGCTCGGCTCAGAATGGGGTATCGGCCTTTATGGCAGGTCTCCCAGACTCTAGATATGCCACAGTACACCTCCTGTAAATTATGCGACCGTCCTAATGCTAACACTCTTCAGTGCCCCACAGTGAGAGATGTTTTACCACGAGGTCAGAACTTAATACAGATCTGCTCATTTTTACTTAATGATGACAACCTTGATGTTATTCTTGCTCGTTATCCTCACTTTGATGGCCATTAATTATATTGAATTATACATATATTTTCTGTATGTTGCTGTATAATTCTGTTTGTGCATTCTGCGTTTCTCTGAGCTTTACTTTTGCATATAATGTACTCTGTGCTGCCATACTGTGAGTTGTGTGTTAGTATGCAGCAATGTTTTATCAATGTGTACACCTCCCTGTAAACTATGTTCAATTCTTGGTTTTGTATCCATTTGAAGCATTATTTGTATGAACTCATGTAATGTCTGACGCCTTGGCGCAATAAATTAATAAAATAATAATAATCTCTCTCTCTCTCTCTCTCTCTCTGCAGAAAATATGCTATCATAAACTACATAATATATATATATATATATATATATATATATATATATATATATATATATATATATATATATATATATATATATATATATATATATATATATATATAGCAAGGAAGCCCATTAGTGAAACAAAACTTATAAAACAATGCTATATTTCGGATCCTAACTGGATCCCTTCTCAAGCACAACTGAGAAGGGATCCAGTTAGGATCCGAAATATAGCATTGTTTTATAAATTTTGTTTCACTGATGGGCTTCCTTACTATTTAGTGCTGTATGTTAACAGTTTGTACTTATATATATATATATATATATATATATATATATATATATATATATATATATATATATATATATATATATATATATATATATATATATATATATATATATATATATATATATATATATATATATATATATATATATATATATATATATATATATATATATATATATATATATATATATATATATATATATATATATATATATATATATATATATATATATATATATATATATATATATATATATATATATATATATATATATATATAAATATATATATATATATATATATATATATATATATATATATATATATATATATGTGCCCTGTGGTGGCGAGCACAACATCAAAGAATAGCCTCAACGTATTCCCTGCGTGTCGTAAAAGGCGACTAAAAGTGGACGGGGCGAGGGGACTAGGAATCTCTCCCTTGTATCAACCTCGTGCGAGAAGTCAAAGAAGAAGGGGAGTAGAGGGGAGAATAACTTCTCCCCAAACTCTAGTTTTGGGGTGTCTAAATGTGCGTGGTTGTAGTGTGATAGAGAGCAAAAGATGTGATATTGGGTATATGCTTAGTAGGAGGAGGATGGATGTATTGGCATTGTGCGAGACGAAGATGAAAGGAAAAGAAGTGTCATTTAGTGATGTGACAGGTAGGGTGTCTGGGGTTGAAAGGGGGAGAGCGAGAGAAGGTGTGGCATAATTGCTGAGTAAATGGAAGGTAAATAAGGTAGTGGAATAGAAAGAAGTGTCGTCTAGGCTGATGTGGGTGAGGGCTAGGATAGGAAGGGAAAGTTGGGCTTTTTTTAGTGTGTATGGGCCAGGATGTGAGAGAAGTGAGGAAGAGCGGGATGAATTCTAGAATGAGCTAACTAGATGTGTGGATGGTCTGAGTAAAAGGAACTATGTAGTTGTGTTGGTTGACTTGAATGCCAGAGTTGGTGATGGAGAGATAGGTGTTGTAGGAAAGTATGGGGTACCAGGTGGGAATGAGAGTGGCGAGAGACTGTTAGGTATGTGTGTGGAGCAAGAGTTAGTGATAGGTAATAGTTTATTTAAGAAGAAGTTAATAAATAAGTATACATGGATGAGAGTGGCAAATGGAAGAGTGAAAAAAAGAGCATTGATGGATTATGTGTTGGTAGAAAAGAGCATGGGTGGTAGAGTGAAAGATGTGCATGCATTCAAGGGAGTGGCTGCAGGGATGTCTGATCATATTTTGGTCGAAGCTAAAGTGGTAGTAGCAAAAGAGTGGGCAAATAGTGTGGGGGGATGTCGAAGGGAAATAGTGAAGGTGGAAGAGTTGAAAAAGCCAGAGAAGAGACAGGAATATCAGGACAGGCTGAGAGTGGCATATGACAGGGTGAAAGAAAGAGAAGTTGCGAGTTAGGGGAGGAATGGGGGTTGATGAAAGAATGTTTTGTTGGACATGCAAGTGATGTGTGTGGAAAGAGGTTTGTTGGAGGTGGCATGAGGAGGGGCAGCGAGTGGTGGAATGAAGGGGTGAAAATGAAGTTGGAAGAGAAAAAGAGGGCTTTTGAGGAATGGCTGCAGTGTAAAAGTAGGGAGAAGTATGAAATATATAGGGAGAAAAATGTGGAAACCAAGCGGAAGGTAGAGGAAGAGAAGAGGTTGGCAAATGTTAGGTGGGGACAGGATTTTAGTAGGTCATATGAGGAGAATAAAAAGAAGTTTTGGAAAGAAGTGAAGAGAGTAAGGAAGGGTGGATCGAGGATGGAAGAGACAGTGAAAGATGTGAATGGACAGATGTTAAGAGGGAACGATGCAAGGAATAAATGGGTAGAGTATTTTGAGTGCTTGTTGAATGTTGATGAAGATAGAGAGGCAGTTATAGTGGCAGTGGGGGGTGGTTCAAGGGCCAGTAATGGTAGATGAAAATGAGAGAGAGATTACAAGAGAGGAGGTGAAAAGGGCTTTGTATGAAGCGAAAGCAGGTAAAGCACCTGGAATGGATGGTGTGAGAACGGAGATGTTGAAAGAAGGGGGTGTGACTGCATTGGAATGGTTAGTGAGAGTGTTTAATATATTCTTTATGTTGTCATTGGTGCCAGTGGAATGGGTGATTGCCTGTATAGTGCCCCTATGCAAAGGTGAGGGAGTTGTGTATGAATGCAGTAATTTTAGGGGTATAAGTTTGTTAAGTGTGGTAGGAAAAGTGTATGGTAGGATACTGGTTAATAGGATTAGGGATAAGACAGAATATGTGATCGCGGAAGTGCAGAGTGGTTTTAGGAGAGGTAGAGGTTGTATAGATCCGATTTTTATTGTTAGGCAGTTATGTGAGAAATATTTAGCAAAGGGTGAAGATGTGTATTTTGCATTTTTGGACCTGGAATAAGAATATGATAGAGTTGATAGAGAGGCTATGTGGAATGTTTTGAGATTATATGGAATTAATTGTTAATTGTTGCATGCAGTGAAGAGTTTGTATGAGGGCAGTAGAGCTTGTGTTAGGATAGGGAATGAAGTGAGTGAGTGGTTTCCAGTGAGTGTGGGACTGAGACAGGGATGTGTGATGTCAACATGGCTGTTCAATTTGTATTTTGATGGAGTTGTAAAAGAGGTGAATGAGCGAGTGCGTGTTCGAGGTTTGAGAATGGTTGATGGGGATGACAACGAGTGGGAGCTGAATCAGTTGCTGTTTGCAGATGATACTGTGGTGGTGGCAGATTCAGAAGAAAAGCTGTGTCAGTTAGTGTCAGAATTTGGAATGGTGTGTGAGAGAAGGAAGTTGCGAGTGAGTGTGGGAAAGAGTAAGGTTACGAGGTGTACAAGAAATGAGGATGGTGCTGGATTGAATGTTATGTTGAATGGAGAGACACTTGAGGAGGTTAATCAGTTTAAGTATCTAGGCTCGGTTATAGCTGCAAATGGTGGAGCGGAAGCAGATGTGTGTCACAGAGTGAATGAAGGATGTAAAGTGTTGGGTGCATTGAAAGGAGTGATGAAGAATAGAGGGTTGGAAATGAATGTTAAGATAATTTTGTATGAGAAAGTGGTTGTGCCAACTGTGATGTATGGATCAGAAATATGGGGTATGAAAGTAAGTGAGAGACGGAAACTAAACGTGTTTGAGATGAAATGCCTGAGGAGTATGATTGGTGTAACTCGGTTTGAAAGGGTTAGGAATGAAGTGGTGAGAGCAAGAACGGGTGTGAGGAGAGAAATTGCAGCCAGAGTAGATATGAATGTTCTGAGATGTTTTGGCCATGTGGAAAGGATGGATGATGAAAGGCTGCTGAAAAAGGCGATGACTGCGAGAGTTGATGGGAGAAATGCTAGAGGGAGGCCTAGGTTTGGATGGATGGATGGAGTAAGAAGAGCCCTGAATGATAGGAGGATGGATGTGAGGGAAGCAAGCGAGCGTGCTAGGAATAGGAATGAGTGGCGAGCGATTGTGACGCAGCTCTGATGGGCATCTGCTGTTACCACGGGCTGCATCTTACAGAGGTAGCCCTGTGGTAGGGGCAGTAAGAGGAGTTGGCAGTTGTGAAGCGACACAGGTTTTGGAAGAGCCGGGAGGATGGGCTGTGGCACTCCAGCAAAGCCATCTGAACGTTCGCTATCTCCTTCGTGATTGCCCATAGAGCAAAGTAATCCGCTTGTTGTTTTCCTTTCTTGATGTCTGCTACCCCCCAATTAAAGGGGAAACAGCCAAGGTAGATAGAATATATATATATATATATATATATATATATATATATATATATATATATATATATATATATATATATATATATATATATATATATATATATATATATATATATATATATATATATATATATATATATATATATATATATATATATATATATATATATATATATATATATATATATATATATATATATATATATATATATATATATATATATATATATATATATATATATATATATATATATATATATATATATATATATATATATATATATATATATATATATATATATATATATATATATATATATATATATATATATATATATATATATATATATATATATATATATATATATATATATATATATATATATATATATATATATATATATATATATATATATATATATATGTATATATATATATATATATATATATATATATATATATATATATATATATATATATATATATATATATATATATATATATATATATATATATATATATATATATATATATATATATATATATATATATATATATATATATATATATATATATATATATATATATATATATATATATATATATATATAGGAGATGATAGGTGATAACTAATCATTCACTCCTTATCGCCAAGATAATATGATAAAGATATGCCTTTCACATAATATTGACAAGCAATTCTGAGGTTTCCTACTATAAAATAAGGGATTCATTCAGAGCAGCAACTAGGTATAGTCCTAATGTATCATGCGTAATTTATACCACTGAGGTAGGTCTAACTACCCCCTCTCTTACTGTAAGCGACAATCATCGCTCAGGGGATTCCTCCTTGGCCGCAGCTACTGCTGTAGAGGGCACAATTGGCGATGACAAACACATGTTCAAGCCCACTGCGGGGCATTAGACTAGGCATATAGCATTAATTCCCCAACTCCATCCTATCTGTATCCACACTCGTTTGAATAGGAATAGCAAGTACAAACTGCTGTTTTTTTTCTTTAGAAATAACAGCATTTGAGAGTGCAGTGTCCTACTAATGAGGCTCTTTGTATGAATTGTTAAAAGAAGGGGCATTATTCTTGAGTATGTAGGTCAAAGCTAGTCAGTGATAAAGAGGAAATAATTGTTAAAAATTCCCATTCTGCTTCTGTGTCTGAGTCTACTTTGGCATCTGCAGGCAGAGCTACTCCCTTTTGTCTTAATAAGACTATCTGTACCTCAAGAGTCAATAATACACCAACTACAGTTTTGACAGACACTGGCAGTTCTGATAATTTTTTGAAGGAAATTTAGTTAAAAGTGATTAGTGGACAGTGCTCCCTATGAAGGAGAAGTCTCTTAGGCAAATACTTCACTTTCTTCTAAGGTCATAGGTCATTGTGATGTTGGTTTAGAACTACTTGGGGAATATGACTCTAATATTATACTACGAGTACTTTCGGGTCTTTGTAGTGACATAATCTTAGGCCATGATTTTCTTAGGAATCATACTATATTAGAGATACCTTTTGGGGATCTAGACCATCCCTGAAGCTGTGTGGGCTTACTGCTGCCAAAATTTCCCCACTTTACCTCTTTACTAAACTGACATCAGATTGTCTGCACATTGCTCTGAAATCTAAACGGTGTTCCGAGTCGGAAAAGATATTCATTGACATGGAAGTCAAGAAAATCTTAGAAAATGGAATAATTAGACCTAGCAAATCGCCATGGAAAGATCCAGTACTTGTAACCTCAAGTGAAAACCATAAAAGGAGGATAGCAGTTGACTATTCTCAAACCATAAATAGTTTTACCCAGCTAGATGCGTACTCCATACCGAGAATTGAAGATTTTGTCAGTGAAGCTGCTCAGCACAATGTTTTTAGTGCCTTAGATTTACAGAGTACTTATCACCAAGTACCTATTAAGGAAAAATATTGCTTCCAGTGGCACTACACCTTACATACTCATTGCTTACATTGTGATAGACTGGCCATCTTCGTCTGCCAGAAGAATGAAAACACAGAGACCGCAAGCATAAAATTTAAAGACTACTAGTATAAAATATTTTGATATTTCTCAATAGTTGTTAATTTGCAAAGAAATCAAATTAAAATAGCAAATCAATAATACCACATTCTGTTCCGATTATATTCATGTTCTTAAGGAATTTGAAATGATCTTTTTGATAAACTCATTTGATTGCCAGTGAATTTCCACTAGCTTCAATTCATAAAGAATTACTTATTTGTTTGATAAAATACGTAAATAATATGATCCTAAAACGCTTTGTCTAAAGAAGAAAGTAATTTAATGTGCTATTTCATATTTAAGTAGTTCATCTGCTTAATTAAAGAAACATTTATATAAACTCATCTCTCACACCGTTTGTCATTAAAATGTATTTATATCGCTTAGACTAATTAAAAGAATAGGCTGTTTTGTTAAGAACTAAAGCTAAATTACTTCATGGGCCACAGTCCTCAGTCGTGCATCAGTATTGTTGTGGCAGTTGTAGTGTTACCTATGTGGGAAAGGCCGTTAGGCCGTTTTACACCAAAGTGGCATGTCGCACGTGGCATGCCACATGGCACACCAGTTGAAAACGAACATCCGGAATTATATGAAATCTTTCACACTTTTCACACGGTTTAAAAACTGTACTATATAATCATGTCTTACATTTTGCTTGTGAATTAATAGAGAAACTTCATAATTACTATTTTGCACTACGTCGTTGATCAGGAATATAAATAAAAAAAATAGAGGAAAATTTTTGGCAGATCTTCCCTCACAATCATGTACATGATGTTGAAGACATGTACTATAATCCTACCATAAACAGCATTTACAATATATACTATCCTACTGTTTAATAATTCAATTATCAAAAAGATATTAAGACCATTATCTTAAAGGAAGATTAATACAAAAATAAGTTTCCTTAAAAGAGATAGGTAATTTTGTATCATGGCATAGTCATAGGTACACTTTAGGTTGGATCATTTTTATACAGTAACATCTGCCTAACTGTGAGTGACGCCTCAGAACTATACCTAAATGTTCATTTACTAAAAGATAATGATATATTGCTGTTAGAGGCTGTTCGTCTGGAGGCATATCCCTCGTTGCAAGACAGACTAGCAGTGCTATTGTAAGTCATTAGAATTGGGCGAGAGGCAAATGTTACCAAATGTGTAATAAAGCTCGTCCTTCAATTCTGCAACCTATCACAAAAGGGTGTAGGCCAGCTACATACGTGCTGATAAAACATTGCATCCGTGGACCATCAGTGGCGGGACTAGAATCGTTGGAAACGGAATGAGTCGTAGTGTTACATAATGACACTGGATGTTAATGACTGTCAGTCACATGGCTCGTTGATAGGAGGACAGTTGGATTCGGGAGCGACTGGCCGCAGGTGAATGCGTGCAGTTTCATCCTGTATTCTAGCTCAGTGATAGGTCTGCCCATAAAGGGTCGCCTACCTCACTACTCTCTCTCTCATTGGCTGGAACCTTTGGTGGTAAAATAAGGCCATAGCCCAGGTCTGTCAGAACTTTCAAACTCAGAAGTAGCGTTGGTATTCGTGAGCATATGGTATATATTATTTATAACCAAATATCTGTTTATAATGGCACACCCTAAAGCATTTCTTCATGTTCTTAACTCGTTTGCACTATTGTTTTTCATCATCTTTTCTCTGTTTTACCTTAAATTTTAAATCACGTGTCTTCGTCTGTTTTGTCTTCACGGCCAGTCAAATTTTGGAAAGTCGGAGAAAAATAATTTATGACGTCAATAAATGCTCAGAATAGGATGATCAACACATTGGAGAGGGTTAATATGGTATAAAAATTATTTATTTATCCATTTCTTTTGTTTAATGACACATAGACACACACACACACACACATACACACACATGCGTGTATATATATATATATATATATATATATATATATATATATATATATATATATATATATATATATATATATATATATATATATATATATATATATATATATATATATATATATATATATATATATATATATATATATATATTAGAGAAATAGAGATAGAAAGAACCATTTCACGAGAACATTCACACTGTAAAGCTTTCAAATAATTTCATGAGCTTTACTGAAACGATATATTTATAAAAGTGAACAAATATGAAATTTATAGTTTTTCTCCAAATATTCTGGAAAACATAGCAAAAAAAAATTAATAAAAAAGTAGAAATAACTATCATATATATATATATATATATATATATATATATATATATATATATATATATATATATATATATATATATATATATATATATATATATATATATATATATATATATATATATATATATATATATATATATATATATATATATATATATATATATATATATATATATATGTATGTATGTATGTATGTATGTATGTATGTATATATGCATGCATATATATATATATATATATATATATATATATATATATATATATATATATATATATATATATATATATATATATATATATATATATATATATATATATATATATATATATATATATATATATATATATATATATATATATATATATATATATATATTCATAGCTTTACTCCCCAAAGTAACTCTTTCTCAAGCATCATATGTTTAGTTAATCCCATTTACAGGCCGAACAGCATATCTGGGAATGAGATTTTTTCATTTTAATTATACCTCAATTGTTGGAGTGATCCCACTGACTGGATGAAAACCATTCGGGAGTGGATTTAGTTGTTAAATTTTTCTTATTTTTATGAGTGTGACACAGAGACAGGCAGAAAAGTATTTTCAACTGGTTTGGACACCAAGACGAATTTAGGCAAATAAAAAGTAGTAGTTTCAGGACAAGACAGACGTAAGAAAATAATACACATAGTAAAAGGACATGATGAGAAAAAAGTCGAAGTGATGACGACCGAGGGATAAGGCAGGATAAGGTACATAGATGACGAAAGATCCTATTCTTGAAGGAAGATAGGTCATAAGAATTAAGAGAGATAGAAGGATTATGAGAGTTCCAGAGTCTGGAGGTGGATGGGAGGAAGCAGTCACTGCAACGACCAATCCGCCAGTTACAAGCTTTCACACAGTACCTGTGTGACAAGGCAGCTTGGTGAATATTACACGGCCTTGGTAGCGAGGGAAGGATGCAACTCGCCAACTCATCAGAGCAGTGAGGGAAGTAGCAATGATAGATAAGAAAAACGGATGATACCTTACGGAGAAAATAATGAGAAATCAAGGATAGAAGTAAGAGAGGGGTCACTGATTAGTCTTATTGCCTTATATTCAACCCTATCAAAGAGATAAGTAAACATAAAAAAGTACCCAGATGTACGAGCATTACGCTAAACAAACAAACAAACATGCAAACAAATTTTTTTTCCGTTTTTGTACAATGGTTATTCTTCTAAAAGCACAAGTAACTTATAAGTAGACATGTACTTCAACTAATAAGTAGGAGGGTAATACATACAGTTAAATTAAATGTAGCTTTCCTAGAAAATAATAATGTTGTAATAAAAATGTTAACAATGATGTTAATATTAAAGTGGTAATAATAACACTCGATACAGTATCTTCATTATCGGCATCATCACCATATTTATTTTCCTTACAGTGAGAATAATTATTTCTTAACTTAGAGAACAGAGAAGTTGATATCAGTTTACATATATAGAGGTTAGTGTTAAGGGGAATTGCATTAAATAATTAACTTTAGTTTTGTGTGAGCAGCAACTATTTGTCCAAAAGAAAACTATATAGTTTGCCTTTGAAAGCTGTGAAGAAGGATGCATTTTTAAGATGCTCTGGAATATTGTTCCAGAGTGTTGGCCCTTTAATAGTGATCATCTTTGAACCTGCTTCTGTGTTTGTTCTCTGAATAAAGAGCTCACTGCTCTGTCTTGTGTTGGTTTCCCTTATATCCCTGACTGTATTTAAATTAAATAGCCAGCTACGATAATGATGGTCCAAAATTTGTTAAACAAAAGCATAAATAGCTTAAGCAACCATGTTTTCTGCCCACGGCCACCCAAGTCTATTTAGAGCTGGTGTGATGTGGTCATATTTTCTAATTTCTTCCATGGCAACTCGAGTTGCAAAATTAATAAGCTTCTGTATTCTGTTTATCTGAGTCTTAGTGGTAGCTTCCCAAACAGTTGTGCAGTAATTAATGTGACTTAGGGCTAGAGATTCAACAAAGATATTCGAGTGGTAATCTCAAAATTGTCTTTTATACGTGTTTTCTGCCCACGGCCACCCAAGTCTATTTAGAGCTGGTGTGATGTGGTCATATTTTCTAATTTCTTCCATGGCAACTCGAGTTGCAAAATTAATAAGCTTCTGTATTCTGTTTATCTGAGTCTTAGTGGTAGCTTCCCAAACAGTTGTGCAGTAATTAATGTGACTTAGGGATAGAGATTCAACAAAGATATTCGAGTGGTAATCTCAAAATTGTCTTTTATACGTGATAAGTACATTAATGTTCTTGTAATCTTTTTGTATCCTCTATCTATGTGGGAATCAAACAACATGTAGTTATCAAAGTGAATTCTTAGGTTTGTGACTGTTTTGCTAGGTGTAATAATATTGCCGCAAAAATTAATGTTGTGTTTTCTGGAATTTGTAGTATATGGAACCTTTAACCAATAAACATGCATTGTGTTTTATTTTCATTAATTAACACCCCAATTTCTTGAAAATAGGTTTTAATTTTTGACAGAGTGATTTCTGCTCTTAAGGTTAGCTCTGGGAGATTATCAATATAACCACTAAGGAGTAGCTGAGTATCATCTGCATATTGTACAACTAGACAGTCAGAAATGAAAGAAGATAGATCATTTACGCAAATGGAGAAGAGGATAGAACCAAGTACTGATCCCTGTGGAACACCAAATGATGCATTGTTTGGCGTAGAGATAATGTTATTGAGACGTATAGACTGGTTGCGATTAGATGGTTACTCTCTAAACCAGCTTGGATCAATATTTAGGTTAGCACATTTACTTATAAGAATTTCATGGCTTACACTGTAGAAGGCTTTTGATAAGTCTAATTATACAAGAAGAGAGATTTTTTTCTTATATATATAATTATAGATACTATTCATAACTTTAAGCAGTGCAGTTTCCGTCGGGAGTTTCGGTCTGAAACCATGTTGGTTAATAGCTAATAGTCTATTTGACTCTTAATATGACATAAGTTTGCATGCACCAATTTTTTTCTAATATTTTATAGAAAATGGGTAGCAGGAAAATGGGACGATAGTTTGTCACATCTTCTCTGTCCCCCTATTTATCTAGAAGTATTACATTTGATATTTTCCATAGTCAGGAAACTTTTTACTAACAATGGAAGCGTTCATAATACTTAGAATATAAGATACAATCATGGGTAGAGCATCTTTGATGAATTGAAATGCTATACCATCTAGACCATAAGAGCCAGAGTTTCTTAGGCTCTTTATGGTAAGAATTAGGGTAGCACAATCGATAGGATTTATCATGAAGTATTCTCTTGTGTTTACATTGGAAGAATTGAAATTCAAGTAATTACTCATGTTCACTGAGTTGATGTATTTTTTGTGTTTTCTCATATGCATTTGTGCCAAAGTTAGCAAAATACTTATTAAAGTTTTCCACTTTGGCTTTCAACTCTGTAATATATTCATAACTTTCTGAGGTAATCTTTTAATTTGGTATCATGCTTTTTATCACTTTCCATGTTGCCGCTTTATCATGTCTAGTGTCATCAAACAGTTTTTTTGTAAAAGTCTTTTTTAGTTACATTGATGAGAGATCTGACATGTTTCTTTTCTACTTTATAAAGTTCTCGGAGAGTCATATCATATCTATTCATTTTTAGCTCTATTTGTATTTGATTTCAGATTTGCATTGCATCTTTGATGTCATTAGTTAGCCAGGGGGCTGAGGGGAGGATTATTTATCTTGTTACAATGGGTGCACAACTATCTAAGCATTCACAGAAGACTTTTGTTAGAATCTCAACCTGCAAATCGACGTTATCTGTATTTTTAATATTATTAAGTTCATTTGTGTTGTTGATTGATGCTTCACAAAAGATATCAGGGGAGTAATTTTTAGACACCGGAATGTCTGGAAGAGAGGCTTCCTTTTGGGCTTGTTTATGTTTAGCATAGCAATGTTGAGCTCGTGATCTGCAATTGGGCAGGAAAGTACATCCCAATAGGGTATACTTTCCACTTTTTATTGTTATTATCTTATCTATTAGAGTCCTAGAATTAGGGGATATGCGGGTAGGTTTTGTCACTATTTGTGTTAACTTCACAGTGTTGATCACCCGTTTCACTTTGTTTTCTGCTGAGAGCAAGTCATCATTAAGGTCACCAAGTATGTATACGGGTTTATGGCGCACACAGATATTTCTGAATGTTTTTAACAGATGACTGAATGAACTGGAAGGTGCTTTTTGGTGACAGTAAATACACCCTACAATGAAAGATGGAAGTTTGTTATACTGTTTAATTACAGAGTTTAAGTGACTGAAAAGACGGTAAGTAGTGATGGAAGTGAATTAGAACCCCCATATTTTGGATGCAGATTTAGATATTTAAATCATATGACTCCCTCAAGAAATGTTAGAGGTTCTGTGAATTCCCAATTTGTTAATATGATCAAAAGGGTAACTTTCGTTAGTTTCAAAGAAAATAGGGATATCAGGAGTGGAAGAATATATAGAGATAGCCAGTAACTGTGTTTTGGAGGCATTATATTTAACTAAATTTTGAGTGCCTTACTCGGATACTCTTTGTAAATCTGAGTTGAGAGTTGACGAAAAAGTGATACAAAGGTTATGAAGAGAAAACAATGGAAAAATAAAGGGTAATATCATCGGCAAAGGCGTGGAGAAGAGATGATATGGGGACTGGAGAAGATCGTTGATTAGGAGAAGGAAAAGAGTAGGTGAAACAACAGAGCCCAGTAGAATACCACTGGTAACTAATAATGATTTATATGTTGCACCGTCAACAACCAAAGATAAAAACCGTTCAGAGAGAAACCTGGAAATCAGAGAACAGAGAGAAGGCATAAAGCCATAAGCAGGGAGTTTG